>PVIH01003760.1:0-153712 GCA_004025045.1 Sigmodon hispidus
CAGACATAAACACTTTAGAAAGACTGTTTGAGGAATTAAAGAAAGTGTTGCCTGATTGGGGACTTCACATTGCCCCTGAAAAAATACAAAGAGGGGATTCTATCAATTATTTGGGATATAAAATAGGCTTGCAAACAATTAGACCTCAGAAGGTACAACTTAAGAGGGACAGATTAAAAACACTTAATGATTTCCAGAACCTATTGGGGGATATAGCCCACATACGTCCAGTTATTGGTATTAAAAACTATGAACTGGTTCATTTGTTCAAAACTTTAGATGGAAATAAGGATCTGAATAGTCCCAGGGAATTCTCTGCTGAAGCCGAGAAAGAATTAGCCATCAGAGAAATGCAAATCAAAACAACTTTGAGATACCACCTTACACCTGTCAGAATGGCTAAGATAAAAGACACAGATGACAGCCTATGCTGGAGAGGTGCGGAGCAAAGGGAACACTCCTTCATTGTTGGTAGGAGTGTTAACTGGTTCAGCCACTCTAGAATGCAGTATGGAAGTTTCTCAGAAAACTGAGAATCAATCCACCCAAGGATCCAGCAGTACCACTACTGGGCATATACCCTAAAGATGCACATTCGCACTCCAAAAGCATTAGCTCAACTATGTTCATAGCAGCATTGTTTGTAATAGCAAGAACCTGGAAACAACCTAGATGCCTCTCAGCTGAAGAATGGATTAACAAACTGTGGTACATCTACATAATGGAGTACTGCTTAGCAGTAAGAAAAAAGGATATCAAAAAATTTGCAGGCAAATATATGAATTCGGATAATATCCTCTTGAGTGAGGTATCACAAACCCAGAACGATAAGCAGGGGATGTACTCACTCATTAGTGGACTTTAAACAAAAAGCAAAGCACATCCAAGCTACAAACCACAACCACTGAACAGCTTGGGACCTGAAACAAGCCGGGCACCTTGGAGCCCATTCCCTCCAGAGGAACACCTAACCCAGTCTTGAAGTTGGGATGAGGAAAGTGGACTTGCATGGAGTGGATGCTAAACTAAGCCACCTTGGGACCTTGGGACCTCCTACTCTTGCTGGGGAGGAGATAAGGAGATGGGGAGAAGAGAGATTGACAGGGAAGGCGGGAGGGGGAAGAGAGTTTGAACAAGGGTACATGGATAAAAAAATGAGACTTTATTCATAATAAAAAATAAATAAAGTAAAGAGAGCGAGCTGAGCATGAGCACGCATGCACTCATTTCTCTCAGCTTCCTGACTGTGGGTGTAACATAAACTGCTGCCTCAAGCAACTGAACCATGACCCAAAACTGCAAGCCAAATTCAGCTCTTTCTTCCTTGTATTGTTTTGGACTCATTATTTTATAATAGCAACAAGAAAAGAAAGTAAGATGGAAAATGTCCCTTGAAATACTGATGGATGATGGGGTGCATGATGTAAAAATCACCAAATAATACATAAAAATATTATGCTGTGAAAAAAGAAATACTGATGGAAGGTAGGAATGGATTCTTCTTCAACATAGAGGAAGAACACCCCAGAACCTTCGCTTTTTGCCTTAGGAGGTGTCCACAAAGCAGCACCTGAGACTCTGACTTGCAGTGGATGTGACTCAGTGGGAGTGACCTAGGACAGAGAAGTGTGCAAACAAAACAGGAAGGAAGGATGCTGAAGGGAATGTGTGCTTGGAACCCTAGCTGCACATGGCCGGTCATTCAGGAGCTCTGGGACATGGAAAGACTTTGTAGAAGAGCAGATCTACCTTCTCACAACAGCTGGGACTTTATGCCGAAGCTGGAAGGCAAGCTCTGGAAAGGAAACCAGCATCCTTAATCTTTTCCCATACTTGAAGGATTAATTGATGACGGCCACAATACCCATTTGCACTACTCTAGAAATACAACGAGAAGTAACTAAAAGATTTGAGCTGCATCTCTAGAGAACTACAGTTATGCATTCTGACGATTAGATACATTGAGTAAGGCTGTTTAACAGAGGCGGGGGGGGGGGGCTAGCTGTAAATAGTTAATTTCTTCCAAAGCCATCAAATTCAAGTGAAAATATGTATGGTCCACACCTGGCTACCTTCAGAACGTTCTGTTCTTCTTCCTGATGAGGTGTTTACCAAGATCCCATTGCCTGGTTCATGACTGCTGATTTCAAGGCACTTCAAAAATGAAAATAAAAATTCCATTTCCTTTCTGCAGGAGATGATGGTCTGCTCCCCTTGAGCAGGGCCAGAAGGAGCTTCTAGAATACATTGCTAGAAATAAATGGACTTTTATAGCTATTTTCATTACAATTCACCCCTGAAAACTCCATTTTATCAAAACTGCTGTTTAATACTATTTTCCATGCTCAGATATGTTTCTCAAACGCACAGGCAGGAGGCGCAGGAACCCAGGCAAGACTGTAGCAGGGACAGAGTCACATTAGGAAGACTTCGGTACTAAAACCCCTCTGTGCACAAAACCGGAATCCAAGTGGTCCAGACTATCCCATAAAACTCTAATTGCTACATAATGAATACCCGGAACCAGATATTGGGGAAAAGCTAGAATATCAGAGAGATAGAGAAACAAACCACAGCCACTTCTCACCCAGCCAATTCCTCAGACCTGTCTCTAGGAATCTCCAACAGCAAATCTTTCTGTCCTGAGAGAAAAGAAAGGGAAAATCTCTGGGAAAACTGAAAAACCCTCTTCTCTTGCTCCACCCGGCTCTCTGAACTTCCTCTTTCCACTTCCTAAACGGTGTGGGTTGCCACTCCCTGACCTTCACGGTTTAGCTCTGTGGTTGACTCTGCTATCCCAGACTAATTTTATTAAATATATATCAGCACACCTGTCTTTGCTCTGCCAGGGCTGTAGGAGCAAAACCCAAGTCTCCGTCTTCAGGGCCGGAGGAGAGAGCATGCTGCTCAGCAGCCAAGTGTTTAAGAGCAAACAATATTCTCTATCTGGTTTTTTATTTGCTTTTTGTTTTGTTTTGTTTTAATACAGATCTCTAAAATGAGCTTAGCAATACCTCCCTCACGTATATCAAAGGGTTCTTATTTGAATTAGTTGTATTTATTCAAGTGAAATTGCTGCATAAGTCAGTGCTGGTACAAATGAAAACCAGCTGAAAGTCTCTAGTATGAATGGCTAAGAATCAGGATGGTAAGATGGCTCTTGATGTATGAACCCTCATCCCCTACCCATTGGGAGCAAATTCTGAGACTGATGGGAAGGCTGCTCTGTAATCAGTCACCTTTGTTGTGACTACACAAACACTTGAAAAGGATTACTACAAATAGTTATTAATTTAATTATTAATGTTGCCACCTGCTTCATGAGGTTCCAGTCTACAGTGCTCTACTTCACTGATTCTAGGCACATGGGAAGGCAGAGGGCCCACATTGTAAAAACTATTCTCCTGGCATAGATAAAGCAGAAATCAAAAATGGTACAAGAGGTCAGGGATTCCAAGGCTCATCTTCTGGAGACCCACTTTCCCCCACTGATCTACATCTCTTAAAGTTTCCACAACCTCCAAAAATACCACCAGCAGCTAGGAACCTCGATTATCTAATGCCTGGGCCTGTTGGGGCTGGAGACATTTCACATGAAACAATACACATCATTAGTTTATGTTTTATATAAGATTCCATATGAACAGACTAGAGAGAGGTTTTACTGACCAGAGGGTAGGATCTAACAGCTAAGACTGACCAGAAGCTATTCCCCCTTCACAACTGCAAGATACTGAGGTCTACAGAAAACCTGAAGAAAAGAAAAACAAACAAATAAACGAAAAACATCTGTCCAACTAACTTGTTGATTTGGCCTTTTAAGTCTTTTTACAAAAATATTTTACTCAATGACAGATCTTTGATTTATAAAACTAGGAGACAATAAATGAGCATATTTTAACTGCTATGTTTATGGTTTTTTTTTTTTTACTATGTAGCTACAGAAAGCTAATATGTAATCAACTATTCAAAAGTAGTATATTAAAGTCCTCTGAAATTCATTGTTCTATAAAGGCAAAAGTAGTGAAAACTGTCAAAATCAGTATTTTAGAGCATTAGAAATTCACTAAAGGATTGCAATCAAAGAGCCAATTAATCAAAAAGTAATGACTGGATTTTATACCGTACAGTGCATAACATATTAACTTCCTCATCACATTTTCTCTAGCCCTTTGGTAGCATTGAGAACCATCAGCATTGCAATCATGGCTTTTATGAAAACTAGCAATTTAATGATCCCTACGGAAGGAAAGGGAGTTGGAGCTTCCCAGAAACCTTATCTCCCTAGCAAATTGGTACTATTTATGTGGGAAACTATGAAAACTTCTAATTCTGACCATTGTCTTTATATGATTTAATCCAGAGTTGATTATTCTCTAGAAGAATAAGCATACTTAGATGAATAGCATCATACATGAACAGTGACAATTACTAAAAGTTGTAGCTGCTAACAAAACTGGTACTGCTTGGGGCTAGGAACAGGTTGACAAAAATGCCTTATGTGACATCATCTATGACCTTGAAGCACATGTACATTTTCAGGACTGTCTATAGACCGAGGACATACTTGAGAATTGATGATTCTGTCTTCTTCTTGGGTGTCTTGAGTCTCTGAATTGGCACAAAGTTAAGGCTAAAGGCAGAGATTTGAACCACACACTTGGCAGTATGCTCAACTTACACACACACATACACACACACACACACACACACACACACAAGCAGTCTAAGACATTTTAAGGAAATCTATTTATAATAATTAAACACTAAATTAATTACATGAAGAATTCAGTGGCCACATATGACAAAAAAATACAGACATTAATTGTACTTTATACTTCCTTTTTGGCTGAAAGAAGTCACTAACCACACAGTAACAGCAGCAATCAATAACATTAACAAAAGCCAAGAGGCAGAGAAAATCTGATTTCCTGAGTTGGCCCAGTATATCATGTAAAAGCATGTGAAAGTCCAGTTTCTTCTAACAAGGGGAGCAAAAACCAAAACTATCCAAGGCAAAGCACAATTACCATACTTATCAGGCAAAGACATAAAAACAGTTATTACAAATGTATTCAAAGAAATTATAGTTGGGAAATTAAAGAAAACATGAGAGCAGTGCACCATTAAATTGATAATCAGTAAAAAAATACAAATTATTTTAAAGAACCAAAGTGTCTTTCTAGTATTTAGAGGTGACACTCGAAAGAGTGACACAGACATGCAATCCCAGAACAAAGGAGCTAAAGGCAGATCAACTTTCTTCATATAGAGTCTCAGGCCAGCTTAGACTGCATGAGATCTGCTTCACAAACAACATTAAAAATAAGGAAGGTAACTGAGGCGTAAAATGATCTACAGGAGTTCAATTGCAAATTTGAACAAGCAAAAGGAAAGAATCGATAAACTTGAAGACACATCAATACAAATCATTTAAAACAAAAGAATAAAAGGAAAGAAACAGGACTTTAAGGATTAACAGGTCATCAGGACTATGAGGCCCATACCACCCATACAACAAAACTAGGCACACAACAAGAATACAAGAAAAATGGTGTTTCACATGAACATAGACTTTTCCTTAAGAAAAAAAAAAATTCCAGAAAATTGAACCCTCCAACATAGAAAAAGGGTCACATACCATCAGCAGAGAGGCTTTAACTAACACATCTGTGAAACATTCACAACAGACAGCTAGTTAATAATGAATAACTGAAAGTCATACCATCATGACCAGATACATGATATTACATGTATGGAACCATTGGTGGTTGTATTGGGAGTTCTACATAAGTGATTAAGCAAACAGGAGACAAAAAGCATCTATATTGAAGATAAGAATATAGGACTCAAATGCTAGGCCAGTAAATAACAACATAAGAAAATCACCATTGTTTCATGTGAGCATCATCAGATGCCCTTCTTTCATGGGAAAAGATATTAATGTAGGCTTCTGTGGCTTATCTGCTTATTCCAGGCTTCACATGACTACTTTCATCATAAAGCAGGGTAGCTATAGTGATGTACAGGACACTTGCTCTACAGTCACGGACAGGAAATAAACAGAAATGGAACCATACTACATCCGCAGGCTCCAGATTTATTGGTTTATGTGACTTAGATACAATAGGACCTTGGGAGGGTTTCTGTAATCCGGCAACATCACATTTTACTATGCATGTCCAGGTGTTCCCACCCCATGAGAAAAGATCACATCCTTTAATGACAAAAAAAATCTAAGACCAAACTTGTAAAACAGCACCCAGTGAGCAACAGTATTGAAGATCATTTGTACTTTCAAAAAGAACAAATATGAAAGCATAAAATCAACAAAAGAATTAGAAGATACACTAAAACATAGAAAACAGTAATAAATAAATGAATGAAAATGTAATCAAATGGAAAATACCTCATACATTTTTAATTGTAAAGATGAGATGTTGAACTTTATTCCCTAATCTAATCTGAAGATTCAAAGCAATCCCTTTCAGAATTCAACCTGGCATTTTTACAGAAATTCATAAGTTCACAATAGAATGTATGTGGATCTGAAAGGGCCTGAGAATAGCCAAGAGCCTTGAAAAGACAGAAATCAGTAGAAATATTTACACTCTAACAAAGAAAACATAACAAATCTGTAGTGAAGATAATGAGGGTCAAGAACAAGAGACCTGAGTCAACAGAGAAGAATCCAGAAAGAAAACTTAGGTTTGTGTGAACTGGCACTTTATAGGAATGTTAAGCTCATTAAGAAAGAAAGAATAGTGTTTTCAGCAAATATAGTTGGGGAGCTAGATTTTCACATGCAAAAAATTTAAATGAGGCCCCTTCTTAACCCATCAAAAGGTTTATACAACATAAATCATCAACTTAAATGTGAGAGTTAAAATGTTAAAACTTTTAGAAGTAGATATAGGCCTTTATGGCCTTCAATTATACAATATTCTTAAAATGATATAAAACATATAATAAATAACCACACTAATAAATTTTTCAGATATTGTTCCTTAAAAGTTAGTAAATATAGCACCATATTTCATAAAAGCCAAAAGTTAAAAACATAAATGCCTGCCATTTGCTGAACAGATAAACAGTATGACACATTTAAGTAACCCATTTTTTACTCAGATATACTTTATACTTGATGGAATAACAATTATAACTCAATAAAGCTGGTATTAAAAAAATCAAAAAGATTCAGGCAGGATAGTGCAGGTAATCCAGTACTCGAGAGGCTAAGACAGGGAAATGTCTAGCTGAAGGACAGCCTAGGCTACATAGCAAGATCCAGTTGCAATAATAATAATAATAATAATAATAATAATAAATTAGATTAAAATTTAAAAATTAAAAAAGAAATTATCACACAAGGTATGGTCATGTAAAAAGTTATCTATTTTAGCAAAGATTAGTGTTGTATGAGGTTTTTGACTTTGGGCTAGAGATGGAGAGAAAATATCCCTTCCAGACACTCAAAGTTGGATGATGAAATCTACCAATATTCTTTGATATTATAAGATTGTAGGGCAAAGTCTGGCAACTATTTGCTCAAAGGATAAGTCTTTCTATTACTTAGCTAGAAAATAATGCTTTATTGGAATGTGCTATTGAATTTATGCTCATTCACTAACATGTCATTTTAGGCTGCTGTAAGAGCACAGATGGAGGTGTCTTTTATGAAGCCTGAACATTTACTGCACTTTTTCTTAACAGGTTTTCTAGCCATTTTTTTTCCTAGCTATCTTTTATCTATCTTTCTATCTGTCTATCTATCTATCTATCTATCTATCTATCTATCATCTATCTATTGTCTATCTATCTCTCTATCTATCTCAATTTGACAGAAATTTAGACATCCCTATGAAGAGAAAATTTCACCTGAGGAATTTCTTCCATCAGACTGGTCTGTGAGCCTTTCTGTTAATCATTTTTCTTCTGTTTTTTTTTAATTTATAAATTATTATTTTATGTTGCTTATGTCATAAGTGTTTTGACTGCATGTATCTATGCATCACATGTAGTCTCTGAGAATGCCAGAGCAGGATGCTAGATGCCTTGACTGGAGTTTCTGTTCTTGTAATTGCCATGTTGGTGCCAGGTTATCTGCAAAAACTGCAAATGTTTTTAGCTGTTGACCCATCTCTCCAGATCCACAGGGCATCTTTATTATTGTTAATTGGTGTAGTAACACTCATCTCTTTTGTATGCAGTAACTGAACTGGTAGAGGAGGGATTAGCTATATAAGAGAGGTAGCAGAGCAAACCAGTAAGCAGAATTCTTCATGGTCTCTCCTTCAGTTCCTGCCTCCAAGTTCCTGTCTTGAGTTCCTGTTCTGATTGACAACTCCCAACCCCATGATAGGCTGTGATCCTAGAGTTGTAAGTTAGCATAAATCTTTTCCCAAGTTCCTTTTTGATTATGGTGTTTTTTTTCCAGAAACAGGAAGCAAACTAGGACACCTCCCTCCCAATTTTTTTTGTTAAGAATCAGTAAAATGTATACTCACTTAGTCATCTGTGACCTTGGACAAGCTACACAAACTCTTTTAGTCTCAACATCTTTATCACTATTGTAGAAATACATGCTAACATTTACTTCCTTGGGTTGCCATGGAGACTAAATAAGGCAATATGTGTTGTTATATATTGACATTATTTTCCTCCAGAAAATGAATGGTGAACTTCTAACTCTAAGTATCTCAGGCTATGACTGATTTGAAAATAAAGTCATCTTAGAAGTTTTTAGATAATATTGGGCCTTATCAGAGTAAGACAGGGCTTTCTTCCAATGTGACACATTTGCTTAAGATTAGATGGGGTGGAAGGGGGAAGGGACCTTGAATAAGAATATACATGGTTAGAAAATGTGACTTTATTCATAATAAAAACAGAAAGAGAGAAAAAAGAAGAGTAACTAATACAATCATTAAAAAGGCATTACAAAAAAAAAAGATTAGATGGGCATGTGAGAATACAAACACCCAAGAAGAGTTCTCTATGTCAGCAGGAGCAAAGATTCAAGACTCAGAATACCTTGACCTACCAGAAATTAAGAAAAAGCAAAGGTGAAGTCCCTCTTAGCAATTCCTGAGAAAGTATGACTCTGGCAACACTTTGACTTTCTAGTCCTTAAATCCATAAAGACCTGTTATGTTGTTTTAAGCCATCTAGTTTTTGTTACATATTATTTTATGGTGGCCTTTGGAAGCTAAAATGCACATGAAACTTTTAGAATAAAATCTGGCAGGTGATAAAAATTAATCTGTTTATATTCCTTGGGTTGTCATTTATCTTCCCAATCATTTTATAAGATAGGTGTATTAGACTGTTCTTGTTGCCATAATGAAAATTTCATAAACTAAGCAATCTTGAGAGCAAAGTTTGGTTTCTCATAATTCTAGAGGCTAGTAGTCAAAATGGATATGTTACCATGGGCCAGTTTGAGTGAGGGTCTACATCTTAGCTTAAAGATTGTTGCCTATACTGTCTTCACATGGGGGTGGTAGGAGAAAGAATGATACATAAGTCTTTCTATCAGACCTGTGATCTCCACCCATGTGAGCTCATTAATCCTAATCACTTTCCAAAATCTTCTCCTCCAAATATAATCATACCAGAAATTAAGACTC
The DNA here is from genome assembly GCA_004025045.1 of Sigmodon hispidus. Taxonomy (NCBI): domain Eukaryota; kingdom Metazoa; phylum Chordata; class Mammalia; order Rodentia; family Cricetidae; genus Sigmodon; species Sigmodon hispidus. The sequence goes on from PVIH01003760.1 coordinate 9,630, forward strand.
TACTATAAGAATATTTGAATTTAATATGTAAAATACTTCAGAACAGTTGTATTATTCTCTCTTTATAGGCAAGCTAAGCCTCAATAAGAAAATATATAACATTGGAAGAAGATTCTGAAAGTCTCCAAAGTTCCTCTTGAGTACTTTTATATACAGCCAGGCACAGTGCCATGATGATAGCTATGTTTCAGCTCTGAAATCTGAGAAACTGAGTTCAATTTCACATTCTGTCACTCATTGTCAGGTGATCATAATTGAAGCCTTCCATGAAAAGTGGATGATTCCTAGCCCTGTGGAGTGGCTATTGGCATGAAGTTACAAGATGTATGTGAGAAGAATGAACCATACCTGATGCAAAACACACAACAGATTAAAGTCAAAACTTCAAAGACAAATAACCAAGACATTCAGTGTAGACATGATTAGAACATACTGCAAAAACTTCAAAATCTAATGAATAAAGTAGATATGACATGGCTCCTTCATTTAAAAAAAATGCTATGTAAGTATAAATTAGTAGGCATTAGATACGTTTCTAGTAATGTAACATGTTTCTGCCACAAAATCAATTTAAAAACAGGAAGGTTTGTGCTTCTCAGCTTCAGAGGTCTCAGCCCATGGTTGGTGAGCTTTGTTGCTTTGGTATCTAAAGGGAAATAGTCCATCATGGCCAGAACACAAGAAGGGTGAGGTATGTTCATCTTATTGGGGCAGAAAGTAAACAGACAGGCAGGAAGGGGCTGGATTCTTTTCCTGGTGTGACTAAGAATGCTCTCGTAGGCTTCCATAGGCATATGAGAATGCCTAGTAATCAAGGAGCTGCACTGTTTGAAAGGCTTAGAAAGATTAAGAGGTGTGGCTTTGTTGGAGGAAGCTTATCACTGAGGCTAGGCTTTAAAGTTTCAAAATCCCAGGTCAAGTAACAAGGTCTTTCTGTGCCTCTGAATTAGGATGTAGTTGACAACTAGTGGTCTACCAACTGCTTGTGTGCCACTGTTTCTGCACCATTATGATGATGGATGAAACCTCTAAAGCTGTAGGTAGACTCCTGGCTAAATGCTCTCCTATAATAGTTCCCTTGGCCATGGTTGATACAGCAATAGAACAGTAATGAAGATAAAGCCCAACAGCTCCTCCAAGGAGCTCTAACTTCTTAGTATAAGGCTCCACATGCCAGAGGCTCCCCCATTCCCCAATAATGTCATGGGCTGTGAACATGTTGTTACAACATGGGCATTTGGGGGGAAGGGGAGGATTCAAGACACAAACTATATGTTGAAGATGTGGCTTAGCGGACAAGCACTAGCATGCCATGTGCAAAGGGCATGGGCTTGATCTTCAACACTGCAAATAAAGGATTTTTTTTCTTTTTAAAGATCTGTGATGATTTGAATGAGAAATGTTCCCCCATAGCCTCCTGCATTGGAGCATCCGGCCCCCAGTGAGTGACATTGTTGGGGGAAGTTATAGAACCCTTAAGAGGTAGAGCTTTGGTACAGGAAGAATGTTACTGATGGCATGCTTTGAGGTTTATAGCCTTGCCCACTTCCTGTTCCCAGTGTGAAAATGAAAGACCCCCTCCCACCTGCTTCTACTTCCTTGCCTTTGCTGCCATTATGGATCCTGACTCTCCAGAACAAGGAGCACAAATAAACTCTTTCTTCCTTAAGGAAATTGTTTTTCGTCATGGTGTTTTCCTACTGTAGCAGATTAATAACTAATATAAGATCCAAAATATGGACAAACACAGAACAAGATGGGTGAGTATATGTTTATTTCATAAGTTTGGTTTCTGTACCAATGTACTGGAATACATTAGTGGGTGAATTTAGCTTATTGAGGTGTTCGTTGCCTGGTGAAAAAATGAAAATTTAAGAAGTATGGCTTTCAGAGAGTTGTCCTAAGGATTAAGTAAAATATCATCTATATAAGATGTCTAAGACATTCTCTGGCACATAGCAAGCATGTGGTAAAAAAAAATTACTGTATTATAATTCTGTATATGGAAGGAAAGCTAATTGATTAATTGCCAGAGAGATGATCTAAAACCCTGCTGCTAATTGTTCTTTTTAGAGAGTGAGAATGGAAACCATGAGAGAAAAGAGTTTCTACATTTACTTTGCTCTTTCTGTAGCACAGGAAATAAACCAATTCCTCAACCGTCATCTATCTCCTGTTCTTTCTGCCCCACACAAGGAAGAGTACAACATAGGGTGGCTGATAACTTTCTTCCCCTTTCAGACAGGGCTTCTTTTTAGCTATACATAGAGGTACAGTGGCTAAAAGCTGTCTATACTAATTGATAAATAACAGGATCCTTAGTCTTACACTAAGTGCAAAGGTCAACTGGTGACATTCTGGGTACTTCTGAGGTGCTGAATCATAGTAACCCTATTTTGTTCACTGCCTAAGCAGTGCTGTAGGTCATGAAATACTTCATTTCTTTCCTAGTACTATGCACTGGCTTCAGGGTTGGGACCCACTGTATCTCACTCTGAATAGCTCTTCAAAGTAATTGTGCTCATTTAGCGAGTGATAAGCAAAAGTAACCTATTACCCAACTTGCCAATAACAGCCTACTTATGCAGGCTCTCTTTGGCTCCCACGGCCATGGGAGTCTTAGTATTTACTGGATTGCATTCTTGTTCTTTGACTATTTGTATGCTATGATCCTAAAAGCTATTTTCAAAAAGTTTGTTCCTGTAGCTTTATGGTTCTGGCTTGTCTCAACTGGTTTAAGAATTTCAAAAGAGGAGCAGAGTCACAAGTTCTGTGAATAATTAACTGGCTGAGTTTGATCTCTGCCCTATAATGGACCACTGAGTTTGACTATTTGCTATGAAAAAAAGAGACAAGATAGCATGTCTTTCTACAGGAACCTTTTAATACTTAGACAGACAAGAAGACAAAAGAGCCTCTCTAGTCACCCTCTGCCCCGTCTGCCAGCTGAAGTCTCTGCTCAAGGCTATAAAACTAAACCAATAAGTTCTTTGAATCCAAGGAGACTGGAAGAGGTTTTGGAAATTAAACACTCTCAAGTTTAAGTCATTATATCCCATGTGACCTTAGGCAAAGTTTCACAATTACCTCTCTCAGTGTCTTTCTCGTTTGTAAATGAGAGAAATGTTATCTGTAGTTTTGAGCTAATATTCCAGTGATATATGAACATTTTAAACAGTTACCAACCAATCAAAATTCTGTACACTGCTTCAGCCTTTCTGGATCTTATCTCTACATAAATAGACTGGAATAGTTGTGTTATAGGAGTATTTGTAGGAGTCAACAAGGAAAAGCCAAATGACCAGTGAGGTGGCATGAGATCACGATACAGGATGGTTTTTAGTGGCATATCTATTTACTAGCTAGGATGGAAATAAACCATAGATTAACAACAAGTATGCCTGTACAATTGATGGGGGATAAAAATGAGTTCTTTGCTTATGAGTTTGCATTGCTAGGGGAATTTACTCTGTGCTTGGTACTTTGAGTACCTTAGCCTATTACAGAATGATACTCAGCCGCTCTCTATATAGTCTGATAATATTTATTTTTCCAAAAACACTTACGGTACAAAGGAAATTCTGAGGGGGAGAAAAGGAGAAAGAGGCATGCAAGGGAATGTGACAAAGCTTCTTCCCAAAACATGCTGGAGGCAAAGAAGACGAGTCACCTCCATGTCCTGGGGTCTCCCCAGCTGGCCACACCCTGATCAGATTCAGTTCCTTGATGTCACAAGTGTTTACCTGGGTAAATTCTGATTTCCCGCTAGCTACATTAGCCTGTTTGGGTTATGCTATTGTTTGGAGATTATTTTCCCCCTGTTCTAGTTTAATCTCTGTTGCTTTGACAAATACCATGACCAAATGCAACATTGGGGAGGAAAAATTTACTTCATCTTACACTTGCAGGTCACCGTCAGTCATTGAGGAGAAAGTCAGGGCAGGAAGCTGAAAGTAAAACTGCTTGCTATTCCACACAGCATGACCTCTAACCCAGGAACTCACTCACAGCTAAGAAGATCAGACTACGGAAGAATAGTTCTTGGTGTCTTTGCCACAGGTTTATGCCTCAAGATGGTACTACCCATGGTGTGCTGGGACCTCTTCTACCAATTACCAATTAAGACAAATTTCAAATGTTCACAGGGCAGTCTGATTGAAGTAAGCCCTCAACACTTCATTCTCAGGTGACTCTAGTCTATATCAAGTTAGCAATTAAAACTAACTGAGACACCCCTCAAATGTTATTCTCAGGGATGCAGTATGGGAAAATGATGTAGAACATTAGAAAAAAATAATATTTAATGGGAAATGCTCATGTTAAATGGATGTGTGTTCCTGAAATGGGTTGTGAACTCCCATTTATTCAGGTTCCCTATTTCAAGAGATTTTATTATTATGATGTGGCACTGGTAAGGGGACCCTCACAGAGCTAAGCCAATGAAGTTCATACCCTAAACTTCTGTATTAGATTTCTGTCTCTGTGACGAGTTGAAAGAAGAAGAAATTGGATGGTAGGTTTAGAAGTCTCAGCTCATGTTTGGCTGGATGTACTGTTCTTGCAGCATAGTGAGGAAGAAAATCCATGAATTCTCAGATTGAATGGGGAAGCAGAGACAACCTCAAAATTGAAATGGAAGGATGGGACTAACTCCTGCCTCCTACTAACTTATATTCCCAATCATAGCAAGTATACTGAGCTTTAAAAATCACAAGCTGTGTCCCCAAATAAAAATCATTAATGAATTTACATTTAAAGTGAAATTCAAATATTTTGCCATAGTGAAATTCAAAAATGTATATGCTACTATGTACAGTTCCATTCATCCACCAACAATGTGCATTGTCTATATGAGAAGTGCTGGTACCTGGGAAGGGAAACAGACCAAAGTCCTTGTTCCCACAGATAACCTTTCAGTGTAGTCTGTCTACCTCTTCAACCTTGACCCACAGAAGCATGCTTTACTCTCGTCAACACTCATACTACCATTTGCATGATGAAAGGTTTACCCAACCCTATAAGATAGTGTAGTAACAAAAGTATTATTCAGTATGACTGTTGCTAAGATACCTACTAACACTCTAATGTTTTCTCATAGGAGTCTATTGTCAAAAATTAAAGTGAAAATGTGTTTATAGTTATTTGAGGTGAATTTTTGGCTTAGTAGAACAAGTCACAGTGCTCATCCGTCTTACCAGGTCTCCTGATATTGACATTGTGACCATGGACGAGTATCCTGTAAGATATTAAGAAGCTTTCACAAAGGGGTGAATTACCTTGGCGTAATATCCAATGACAAATCCTCGAAGGTGGTTGAATCTTAGGACATGGTCATCTTAACTCATGCCAACCTTTTCTATACCCAATTTGTTTGAAGACCTTGAAGACATTACACCAGAGTACTTCTGCTCTGTCTTCCTGCGGCTCCATCCCCCAAAAGTGTCATCTGGTTGTCCTGCCTGACTTTTAAGAGCTTTAGTTTTAATATCATTTCATTAAATCTTTTGGATGAACTGTTTTAATTTACAATGCAACATTTATCTGTTCTTTTGGTTGTTATTTTGTTTTGTTTTTCTTGGTTCATTTTCTGTCTTTTCCTCAGAGTAGGGAATTAGGTAAAAATGAAATTCTGCCTTACTCTTTCAGAACTCTGGTCACATCACTTCAAATATTCTGGACAAAAATAGCTGCTGGAGACACACTCATTGAATAAAGAGGTGGTCCAGACCTCTCATACTTGCCAGAGTCAGGGAGCATGGAGATGATGTGTCTGTTGAAAAGACTCCCCCCTGAAGATAACAGGTGATTTGAAGCTGTGAGACCTGGATCGGGGTTGTCCTTTAGTAACCCCCTAACTGTCACATCCTCAGTTGTGGTCCCTCAAGTCTGTGTGTCACAGTCTTAGTGGCTTCTCAGATGTGACCTCATTTGCACAGATTCTTTAGTAATCTGTGATTAAATGAAGTAATCAAGATTAAATGAGGTTATTAGATGAGTTCTAATTTAGGATGACAGGTACCTTTTTAGGAAGAAGAATTTAGACACAGACAGAGAGAAGGTTGTGTGAAGAGGACATCAGGAAAGAACAGCTGTGTATAAGACCTTCAAAATGATCCTCATCAGCACCTTGATCTTGAGCTTATAGCATCCAGAGCTGGTGGAAGATGGGGGTACAGTCCTGTTATCTATGTCACCAGCCCCATCAGATGGAGGGAGGATCATGATATACTTTTACCACTTCTAAGTTTGTAACATGGAGATGGCCCTTCACTTAGAAGTCAGTTTTGCAGGCTCATAATCACAAATCCAGGCTCACAATAGGATGTTAACACAGATTTAGTCTTACCTGCCCAAGTCATTTTTTTCTTTATTCTTAATTTAAAAATATGGATTTGGGAAGTTCATTAAAACCTATTAAATTCAGTGGTGCCAGGGTCCATACTACCTTGACCATCCTGCTAATCCTTGGAACTAAGATACTTGGAGGCTCTGACTAGAGACAGGGTAGCTGTGGGCCTCTGTCCACACATAGAGAAGTAGAAGAATTACCCATGACAGTTTTCCTTAGACAACTGAATTCAGTCTAAACTCCCAGATTCCCAAGGCTGAAGAAGAATTTCACAGTACCATTTGACTCTTTCACCATGCTACCTTGAACTAATGTTTTGAGAAGGTGTCTGTTTTTTGAGTTTTCTTTTGGTCTTCTGGTCTCAACAAACTTCAATCCTATATTTAACAGACACAAGGACTAAGGGAAATGTAGGACATCTTAAAACACAGAATATGACGTCTGAGCTACAAGTAGCTACCCTATATGTAGTAGGTTCACTTCCATAGCCCTTCCAAGAAGCCTTGATGAAGTGTTATAGTCTCCCCATACCCACGGGTTCTGTCTGCAATGAGCTATCTCTCTATTCCCAGATAAAGTCTCTCAGGGTTGATCCTTGCCCTGGATTATGTCCAGAGTTTCTGTATAAAATGGTAAGAACATTTAACAGTAGATTTTTACCAACTTACATCATTATTGGACTCTTCTCCTTGGCTTTTCTTGCCTGTTACATGCTCAGCCTTTTCTCTTCTTTCTGTGAACCACCAGTACATTAGAGATATCATAATGTCCTGCATAACCAAGAACCCTGATGCACCTGCAGACTGTTAGTTCAGCCATTTGCAAATATCCTACAAAAGGTAGAACATCTTAAACCATTGGCAAATGTTTGTGACAAAACTCAGCATGCTACAGTTTTTAGAATTAACAAATTAAATACACATATTAAATATATATTTATAGTACATATATATGATGAAAATCTAAGACACACTTGTAACTTGAACTTTACAGTTTACTGGGTATCCTATATTTTACTGATTATTTTAAGTTAATTTCATAGGAAAATTGCTTTGAGTCAGGATATGTAAACTTGAGCTCACTGAGACCCTCCAAGGGGCTTGTTAAATCAAAGCATCACTCTGAGATTCTGTGACTTAGTAGATATGAGCTAGAAGAAAAACTAACTTCTTCAGCAAATTGACAGGTATCATGAATCTTGCTTGTTCATGAAATACACGTTGAGAGCAACTGTCCTAGGAAATAGAGAAAGAATAAAGTTCAGTTGAGTTTAGCAAACTATAGGGTCTGTATTTGGGGTTTTTTTTAATATGATGATTAAATTCTATTGCCAATTTGACAAGACTGAGAAATCCACAGGTTTAGGACTCTAGCGAAGCACACGTGTGTATGTGTGTGTGTGTGTGTGTGTGTGTGTGTGTGTGTGTGTGTGTGTGTGTGTGTGGTGTGAACTGGGAAAGCATTTCTCGAGGGGAGTAACTGAAGACCCTCTTTGAAAGTGGGGAGGACTATCTCATGTACTGGAGTCTTGGTCCAAAAAAAATGAGAATCAAGGGCAAGGACCATAGATAACCTGTCATCTGCTTCCTGACTGCAGTGGGCAGAACATGGCTAGCCACGACATGCTCCTTCCCCATGCCTCCCTCACAATGATGGACTGTATTCCTCAAATTGTGAGTGAAAACTGTGAACCAAAACAAGTTTTTCCTTTCTTCCTTCTCTTCTTCCATTGTTCCTTCCTTCCTTTTTCTCTTCTTCCTTCCTTCTTTTGCTTCATGTCAGGAATTTGGTCACAATGATAGAGTAATTTAACAGTTATTATAATAACTGTAGTGTGCGGAAATTAATAACAAATAGCTTCACCTACTTCTTAGCATTCTCTGCAAGATGAAATGGGTTTACAAACAGAAACCTTTGGTAGAACCTGGCACTTTAGTGTACTACACAAGGGTAAACTTTTTAATATCAGTGATATCACCATAATGACTTTGTCTCCAGATTAGAAATGATATTAAATTATGCTTTCCCTGACGTTAATTTTCTGACCACGTAGAGTTGCCAAGAAATGTGAAAATTATAATATAATTAGTAGCTTCAGATTAAAAAAATAGGAAGCATTGCATATTAGAAGTAATTAAAAAAATCATGGTATAACTATTATGGAAAGTCTTTGGCATGTCTTCAAAAAGTTAATCATAGAATTACCATATGGTTTATTAATTTTACTTTTACTAATATTTCCCAAAGAAGAGAGTACAAATCTGGATTTCAAATACATACCTATACACTAATAGTCATAGCATCATTTTCCCCAGAAGCTAAAGGATGGAAATAGTCCAAATCTCCATCAATGAGTGAACAACATGTACAAACCACAGAGATGTGTTCCAGCCACAGTGAGAAACGAAGAACAAACACATAGTGCACTGTTGCTGTTCTTGAGACATGCTACTGAAAGCATTCAGAAATGAAGAGTTGCATGGGAGATCCAGAGGAGTATGTCTATAAAGACAGGGAAACCAGTAGTTTCCATAGCCAGAGAAAACAGGACTAGGGAGTGGTTACACAGGGCATACGGATTTTCCATTTATAAATATAGGAAGGTTCCAGAATTGCACAGTGATGGCTGTGCAGCACAGTGAATCATGTCATTTTCACTGGGTTGAACACTTGGACTGGTTTAAATGGTGAATTTTATACAACCTATTTTACCTCAATTAGAAAACAAAGTACAAAATAATCCCTTAAGAGATTGGGTTTTGTTTATTTGAGTTTACAAGACCCAAGAAAGCTTTTTCTTATGCCTTCTGGACTTCCCAGCTGCACAGTTAATATCTAAAGCCTGGCTACACTTGGCACCTGTCTATGGCCACTATCTTCACATGCGCAACCAGTGTGCATTGCCTCTGTGCCTCAATTTTCTCATTAATAAATTAGTTTTAAAAATAGTCTAAGGAATAGCAGATAACCAAAAGCATATTATGGAATCTACCCTTTGTAAGCTATGATAGGTAGAAGGCATGCTTCGTATGTGTTTTCTGTCCAAATACAGTCATTCTTTTCTATCCATGAAAAACTAGTTTTGTGAATGCTGCAGACATGATGCTCCAATTCCTTTTATAAATGCCATAGCAATTGTATATAAGACACCCAAATGCACACACACACATCTGAGATACATATACTACTGAATATAGTGTAAATGTTATGGAAATCCTCATGTTGTTTTATGTGGGAACAAGTGGCTGATTCAATCTGCAGATGAGTAAACCACAGAAATGGACAGTCAACCACAATCAATTCACCAGCTCTAGGAGCAAACACAGTGCCTAGCTACAGCAAATTAGCACAAAGCTGTAGACTTCAACATCATAAATGTTTTATCTTGTGTTTTTAGCACTCAAGAGGTCTGATACAGGTCACAGTAGACTAGAGTTATTAGAAGTGCTACATTGCTTTTTTAGGCTGCATAGGTAATTCTGTGTGCTTGCCTTTCTTACTTCTAGAAGTTGCTTGCATGCCTTGCCTCATGGCTCCTTCTATCTTCAAAACCAGCAGATTTTGTACTATCCTGTATTTTCATTATATCATTGCTTGCTTCCTACAGTCAATCTTATTCTCAAAGACCAAAAGGTAATTCCCCCACCCCCACCCAAAAAATAGAAAGAAAGCTAAGTGTCAACTAGTTAATAAATAAATCATGCTGTGCACACAATATTATTCAGAATTTAAAGTGTAGAGTTGTGAGACACAATGCTAAGTGCCAGCAGCCTCACTTCCTTGCCTCCTTCTTATAAGAACTCTTGAGATGACACCATGCAGGATAATCTCATCTCTAAATCCTTAGTTTATTGCATCCCTAAAGTCCCCTTTGACAAATAAGATAAAGTATTCACAGGTTCTGTCTATCATTATGTTACCACAAGGTTGGACAGCAGAAACACCAGCCTCCTGACATCAGTCTCATCCTTCAGTGGCCTTGCCAACCTTTATACCTAATCTTCAGCATTGCCCTTAAAGTGGAGGATTCAGTTTCTTCCGGGCAGTATAGGAAAACGGGATGAATTAATAAGACGTGACACTAGAAACCTTCTCAATGTTCTCAGCATATCATAATCGTATGTTATATAATCCTAAACCCTCTTACCTTTTCAACAGGATTATGGGAAAGTTTAGATATTTGCAAAGCCATCACTTGAGATGCAATGTTCAATCCACATACTGGTTATGATTTTTTTAAATCAACTTGTCCATTTTCTTTTTACATTTTTCATTTCCATTCCTAGTCATTGTGACGTGAAAAGGTAGGCAAAGCTGGATGAGCAGTCTGCCTTGTAGTCTCTACTCTTAATGACCACACATTCTGTGTCTGGAGACAGAGTAAGCATTGCTGTCTTTTGATTTCTTATTTAGAGGGAGAGAGCTGGGGAGCTACTGATTTAAAATTTTACTGAGACATTTCTTGTGATCTAAAGCAGCAGCCGTGTACATGGAACTTGTTTGGCTGTGACACAAAGGGAAACAAATTCTCAACGTGTAAAATACAAGCACTGCTGTTCATTTGTAAGTTTTATTGAGCACTTACTATTTTCCAAGCACTATCTTGCATGCTGGATATACTGTGGTGCGAAATGCAAACAGGATTCTTGCCCTTCATTCAGAAGAAAGAGACATTCAATAAAGAGATATAAAAGTTGTTTGAGTAGGTAATTACAATTTTCGGAAATTGGTATAAAGGAAATAGTTCTGTGTTGAAAGAATGAAGTAAACTTGAACAACAAAGTAGGATAATATTTATACTCAGACATGAAATACTTGAAGGAGAGCCAAGACCTTTACCATCCAGAGGGAAGAAAACTGAGCATGCTTCAGGCCCTGTTTTGCAAACACTGGGTCTTGCATTAATAAGTTGTCAGATTTATTTAGTGGCTACTAACAAGTTTATTTCCCCTCCAATAAATAAATCAAATGAAGCAAATCAGATGAGGTGACATTAGAGTATGCAGTAAAACAAGTCAGAATTGCTTAGTGATATTTTAGCTTGGTTACACGCAGACACACATGTATGTAGGAAGAAATAATCATGCAGTTTTATTTCTTATGCAGGTCAGTAGGCAGGAAGGCTGAATGATACTGCTCTATGACAAAGAAAAACACCTTGGTGTGTTTAGGAAAATAAAGAGTGCTGTAGATAGGCTCTACCCTTCAAGAAGAAGTGACAAGAAGCCCACATGAACAGAAGTCAGTTTGTACAGATGAACAGGCCACTGCTGGGAACTGACACTTTAGGTTACATACTACTAAAAGCCACTGGTTGATGCAAGGTGGTGTATGGCAGACTTTGATGCACATACTTTAAAAGAAGGATGATTTTGAGTACTTACCCCTAATGCCTCTCTACTGTTCACCTAACTTCTTGTATTGTATTCTAGAATGCACTGCACTGACCCAAGAACTAGACAGATGCTTTGGCAAAAATCCAAGTGTCTGCAACAGAAGAGTGTTGCTGAACCACTAATTTCAATTCTTGCCAAAGCGTATGTGACCAGGTGGTAAATGTAAAACATGGAAATTTAAACTTCAGTGCAGTATTTTTAAAAATCTATCAGTGAGCAAATATTTTTCAAACACTTGAGAATGTTATCAGTATTCCCACAAATATGCAGGTTTTTGTAGAGGGCCATATGGCTGCTGTTATCAAGTTTAAATTGTGTCTGACCTTTTCCCAGAAATCTCATGTCAATGATTATATCTTATACACACACACACACACACACACACACACACACACACACACACACACCAGAAGTAGTCTCAGCAAAATGCATGTGCTATTACTCATTATTATAAACAATGGGAAAGACTTTACATAGCTATAATTAAGAAAATTGGAAAATAAAATAAAAGTTTTTTCTATGTTAGATGGCTGTTTAATCATATCACTGATACTTTGCATTCTAATACAAAATTCCTAATTTGCTGATAAAAAACATAATTGAGAAATATCCATAGCATGATATAATCTTAATTTTAAAAGCCAAAACTGAAAGGTCTTTATCAGGTGTAAACACAGCTGAATGGTCATAGAAAAAACTAAAATGAAGAAGGGACATTGTCTTAGCTTGGGTTTCTATTGCTGTGAAGAGACATCATGACCATGGCAACTCTTACCAAAAAAAAAATACATTTAATTGAGGTGGCAGCTTACACTTCAGAGGTTCAGTCCATTGTCATCATGGTAGGCAGCATGGCAGTGTGGCAGTATGCAGGCAGATATGGTGCTGGAGGAATAGCTCAGAGTCTTATATCTTGCAACCAACAGAAGTTAACTGAGACATTGGTTAGTACCCTGAGCACAGGAAACCTTAAACCTACTCCCACAGTGACACATGTCCTCCAACAAGGCCAAACCCACTCCAATAAGGCCATGCTTCCTAATAGTGCCATTCTCTGTGAAATGATGGGGACCAACCTCATTCACACAATCATAGACACCAAACACAGCAGATTAGGGTGAGAAGGAGTGAAGAGGCCTCTCATTTACTTAAAAACATTGACACTTGACTTTATTTTACATTAAGCACATGGTAATTCTGGACATGTAAAAAAATAGTAACAAAATTACCAAAGAAAAAAAAAAGTATTCATCAGCAAGGCAAGCAAAGGTAGAGTCATAAGGAGCTAAGAAAAAGGTCATCTATCTATGTATGGTGCTATCAATATCCAGTGCTTTAGTCCTTAGCTGCCCACTTTGAAGGAAGCTGTTAATGTGTATGTTTTCTCAAGTGCTCAGGAATCTGATTTTACCCTCAGAAAATCAAATGTTTAATCATTTTAATTGAATTTAATCCTGAGTGGCCAAACACTTCAACTCCATTTGAGTTTGTCGGAGCCATTCCAATCAGAAATAATTCTGAGATTTTGGTGTTGATTTTCAAATCTTGGGTGTCAGTAAGAGAAAGACAAGGGATATGGCTAGTCGTTACCCATCTCTGAGGTTTTAATCCCCATCAGGATTGGACCTGGGGACTGCAATGTGCACAGTGTCTGTAATCCTAGCATAGTAGCTATTCCTTTCACTTGCAAATGAAGACTTCCATGCATGGGTGGTCCAGCAAGGCATCGGTGGGGGTGGGAGGGGTGGGGGTGGTCCTGGGATGATGCTGTACATTCTGTAATACCTCTCAGCTCCTTCAAGACAGAGAAGGCCTCACTTCCTTGCTGTAATGGACAGTCAGTGCCTTGTCAAGGCAAGCTGAGCAAAGGTACTCAGACAAGAGATTGATTTAGGTGTAGTAAAGTGAACATCAGTGCAGTTTGTTAGAATGTCTATATGTTACAACTTTTAATGTCACCCCATACATTATACACAATACAATAGTATAGAACCTATGTGGCTAGCATCCATATCAGCACCATGATGGGGAATAAGAAGGAAATATGGAGCTTATTTTTAATACTCCTCTTTCCATTTCACTAGCCACACAGAATTATACTCCAGGGGTGAAAAAAACTGACCAGAATTGTGTTGTAAACTGATAAAAATCTCCAGACTTTAAACCTTCCCTAGAAAGATTCTCCTGGAATCCTCCTCCTCCAACAAGGTGACGCTGCTCCTATGCCTGGGGCATGCCTCAACTGACTCCCATCACACTTTATCACAAAGTCTAGCCAGTTTGTCTTCTGTCATGGAATGTGGTCGTGCACCTGGACCACGTAGGATTCCTGGTAGGCCAGGCCTGGCATGGTTCATAAATTCCTGCATAATAAATGAACACCCCTGTGGTCAGAAATGTTATTGGGCCTGTTGAGGAAAGTTGGGTGGCTTACAGGAAAGTTTCTTTTGACTGAATCAGCCTGGAGAAGGAGGAGAAGATGAAAGAAAACAGGCTGGGGTAAAATCTGTAGCAGTTAGAGCTTGGAAAAGAGGAGTTGAAAGCCTGAGTGGGGAGGAGGAAGAGAGGCTGGAGTGACAGCTATAATGGTGATACAGTTGTCAAAGTCTGTAGAACACACCACAAACAATGGGGCCTAATGTAAAGTGTGGCCTAGAGAGTTAATGATGTGCCAGGTGAGCTCATGGATCAAGACAAGGGTACCACAGAGATGCCCCTTGGAGTTAGGTGATGAGTCTGTGGTATATAAAAGCTCTCTGTGAACTTAAACATGATTCAAGTTTTAGAATGCATGTCAGTACAGAGAACAACCATCATTTATGCCTTCATGGATTTATGGACAAACATAACTGTCTGAAGTATTACAAGAAAAGATACCCTTCATATAGACTATGCATATCCAGTGAGATACAAAAATATCCTTCCATAGTCTATGATGCACTGGCCAGGAACAAAGCAGGGCAGCAAAGGGAAATGCACTCTGATATGAAAAGAAAAGGGAAAAAAATCAATATTAAATGTAGCAATATTGAAAGCAAACAGAAACACACAAAGCCTTTAACTGCTTTTGCCAAAATAAAGAATATTTAGATGAATCTACTATCTTCGTTTTTTTCCATTTACTCTCTGCTTTGGTTTCTAATATTATATATGGTAATAAATCTTGTCAGAACTAAAACAAATACAGGGATAGGTTTGAGAATATTGTCTGAAAAAATCAGTCAATTATTATTTTGATCATTAACTATATAATTGCAGAATTAATTTTTAAATAATTCTCTCTGAAAAGAAATTCTCCTAGCCTAAAGGGAAAATGCCCTTTCCAGAAGAGTAACTTGAGTAAGGCTTTCAATATATATATTGAAATATATAATATCCCACAGTTTCCTTCCTCTTTGTGTGTGTGTGTGTGTGTGTGTGTGTGTGCACTTGCACTTGAGCACATGGTGTGTGTGTGTGTCAATAGTGTACACATCTGTGCCTGATTGCTCGCATATGTGAAGGCCAAAGGCTGATACCAGGTGTCTTCCTTCAACACTGTTTACATTAGTTTTAGGGGCATGCTCTTCCTCACTGAACATCAAGTTTGTCAATTTGGCTAGATTGGCTGGCTAGCAAGCTTCAGGACTCCACCTATAACCCATGGGAATTGCAGATATGAGCCGTGTGCTGCTCCAACTCACTTTCATATGGGGTCAGGGAAGCCAAACTCAGCTGCCATGGTTTCCCAGCAAGTACTCTACCAAGTGGGCTACCTGTGACACCCCAAATTCTCCAATCCAATCCTAGTCATTATTGTTGGGCACCTCTAAGGACCTGTTTCATTTTGTAGATATCATCCACATGTATTAATATATATTAATATTTATGCTGATTTATGTTAGTATTAAGTATTAGATGCTACAATGTCGTATACACAGAGGATTATTTTACAAACACAACTGAAATAGTGCATTGTACAAAAGAAGAAATTCAGTATTTCAGGAAGTATGCAACTTCTCCCCAGGGTCACAGGCTAACAAGAAGGGACCACAGCAAAGAAAGCAGGTCCTTTAACTATAAAATCTCAAATGTTCTTTGTGCCCAAGCAGGCCTTTTCCCTTCAGTGTGGCATCCTAAGTGACAAGACTAAAAAGAATGTACTGAATAGCGAGAGAAGCACCCTGGGACTTGACTGACTTCTATGCTTCCCAAAGGAAGTAGTCTAGAGCACATCCTTATAGGCATTTATGACCATTCTTGAGATCATTATAGCACTAGAGACTCACAGCAGAGGTTTACTAGCTGACACAATTCTCTCCTCCCTAGTAATGATTCGAAGGCTGTAAATCCTGCTATTTACTTCTGTCATCTAGCAGAGGCCACTCACTTTCCTACTGTCCTGCATCGGGCCAAGGCTTGAATCCACACTCTACTTTTTAACCTCTAATCTAAGACCTGCACAGTATTAAGAGGACAGTCTCCAGCTCTATCAGTCATTAACCATCCCACCCCATGCTTAATAGCATTGTTAATGCTCATCCTGTTCAAACCATAGTTTTAAAGTCACTGAGAGATGAAGGAGTGTTGCTGCCTTTGTTCTGTTCTAAGGAACAAAGGGACTCATGAATGAGCTGGAGAAGTCTATAAGTAACAGCAGTTGGAACAAAGGCATTTTAAGAGCACTAAGAGTTCTTTGATTTTCTCTCCAGTTTTCTGGCCTTGGGGAATGTGTCTGCACTGGCTCCAAAGTACTTGATCCATCCCCTGCCTCTTGACATGTAGCATTCTGACTCACTGTTGGAGAGAGCCTCTTCCACACACTACATATCTTCCCTGAACTCCATTACAACTGTAATCAAATACTTCTGTCATTTTACTATTGTTACCTGTCTTGTCTATTTAAATGGAAGTGACTAGGGATGTAGTTCATCATTATACATTAGGTACATAATGGGAATGGCTAGCGTCCTAATCTAAAGACATATAAGTATCAGTCCTGTTGATGGTTTCAAGATCTCTACTATTTACACTTATGCTTTGTCTGAGTCTATGACAGGACCACAGGCTTCTCCTCTGCCAGTTGCAAACTCTATTTAAACATGTATATGTTTGCTTTATTTGCATACCTATAACGTAACAGCCCTTTACAAAGCCACCTTTATTATAACCTGTACTGCGCATATATGATTTCCCCTTACCAACAAGTTCAACAATTGAGTCATTTCATATACACTTTAATAGAAAATATGCACTTTTAACTTCTTGGTGTTCTGGCTCCTAGTGAGAAAGTCAAAATTATAGCACAGCCAAAATGGAGTCACTTAGCCAGGAAGTCATCACTAGTTATTAGGCGATTGTCTAATAGTCACTATAGCAAAAGACTCTGTCAAAACCACAAGCTTACACAGAAGTCATGGAACCTTATCCCAATTATAAGGGCAGCTCCTTGGCAACTGTTCACTCTTGTTAACTACCGCAGCTAAAAGTTGTTTCTCAAACCTTTAGGATCCTCCCCTTTCTCCCCTCCCCTCCTGCCCTAACTTGTTTGAGCACTCAGTGTGACATGTGTATTCCCATTATAATGCTCTGCTAGTCTCAAGTGTCATTCCTCTTTGAGGATTTATTTTTTTCTGGGATTGACTCAGGACAGGGCTTAACACCCTCTGGCCTTTCATAATGCTCAGGATCTTATTGTGATTGCAAATGCATTTATTCCGCAGGAGAACTGTTATGTTTGTTTAATAAGCAGTTTCCCCAGTAAATTTAGTAAAAGGAAATAGAAGCCTTTTTGCACCTATTCTGAGCCTGTTCGTTTTAGGGTTCCTTTTAAATGCTTTGGAACATGTCATTTTCCTACATTAAGCAGGCTAGATCCACTTAGAAAAAGTAAGAACAGCAGCCTCCATCAAGACTACCAGAGAATTAGTGCAAAGTCTGCCTTAGGTTCCTCTCATCCAAGTTTCTTGTGTAATGAGAACTGAGACAGCAGTAGGGAAAAATAGCCTCTTGCTGCTCTTTGTAACCTCAATTTTGCTACATAAAATTCTCAGCCTGGATTTGAACTTCTTGAGACTGTTGGTAGTTTCAGAGGCTGTCCTGGGGAGCTATTGTGGACCTCCAAAGTATCCTCTTAGATGTCATATTTGTGCTTCCAACCACATGTACTTGTCATGTAGTTGCCATGCCAACAGTGCTGTGTGATAAGCATGGCGCTTTACTTGAGGCTGTGAAACCAATGAAGTTTAATGCTGATCACAGAACCTCCCATTGTAGACTCCATAATAAACATCACTTCTGACGACATTCACATTGTTTCTAAAAACCATGTATTGAAGATGTGTGGTCACTGGACATTTACCATGAACATGGATACCATAAAGCAATGGGTGATTAATTCCTACCTGCTAAATACAAGACTTTACGTCATTGAGTGAATCCACCAACCTATTCTCTGAACAATGCAAAAATGATACACATTAATGTTTTTCAGACATATTACAGTATGCTGAGTAGCTTAAGATCAAAAATGTCAAAAAAGAAAAGGGGTATGTGTGGAGAAATAAATGCAATGAGCACTAATAATAGATGGTTTATTGGGAACCCCCACAACATTTTTCAAAAGAATTTGACAGCTTTTATTTTAATAAGACAGAGTGAAGAGGAAATGGCTTAAAAGATGTCATTGATCTTTTATTAAACTAAGTACTGCCCTTCATTTTGAAGGAAATGATACAATTTCAAACTAGAACCTCCTCCTCAAGAAGTGGTGAAAGAAAATCGAAAATCGACTTAACATACAACCTCTAACAAAATTAAAATTTCTACAATTTGCTGCAAAATAAAATGCATGGAGATTATGTATCCTGATGGTAATTCTTCACAGGCCACAAATTCATAATTAAGGACAAAATAATATAATGAAAAGATGAATAAACAGTCAAATTTATCATTATCCTGATTTTTAAACAATTCACAAATAAAATCTAACTTTCCAAACAAATCCATTGGATGACTATGATCACACTCAATTTTGTTTTTTTTTTTTTTTTTTTTTAAAAAAAATGGCTAGATAAGCACATATCAAGAGTCTTCAACACAGTGGATCCCATTTTAAGAAAAAAAAAAAAGTAGTCTTTATATTTTCTTAGCTTTCCATAGTATATGTCATATAAAATTAAAGTTTTGCTTCCAAAAAATATGTTTTCACGTGGTTGTTCTTATCCAATGGTGTCATGAGGCCCAGAAGCACCAAAGCTTTGAGAGGCTTAACCATTGAACCATTTTCATAAAAACTAAAAATCTTCTTCAAGATCTGGAATAAAGTCTTCTGCTAGACATTTTACTGCTACAAAGTCATTTTAAATTAAATGTGGAATAAAAGCTACAAAAGTACCAGTTCTTTCCATAGAAAAAGTTGTGTAGCTGAAGTTGTAGGCTCCTTTGACACACATAAGCAGTCTCAATAAAATATTTGCTCGGGTAAGAAAATAGAATCTGTCTGGTTTCTCTTAGTATGTGTTCCACAGGGTCGTGCTTATCCCTTTGAGCTTCAGGTGAACATTGGAATCAATATTTCTTTCCTTCAAAGAATGTCCATAATTCACAGTACAAAATAGTTCTATATTTTATTCCTAAGAAGAAATAAAAATTATTAAATATATTTTTGTTTACTAAAGTGCTGGGTGTAGCCATTGCCAGGATAATAAAATAAAGAAAAATGATTTTTTTCCCCACAACACTGTTGTCTTAAAAACCAAAAGATAAACAACATTTTTCTTAGAGCCTAAGATGATGCTGTTTTACTTCAAACAAGTGGTTCTCAACTTTCCTAATGCTGAGACCTTTTAATACAATTCCTCATATTGTAGTGACCCCCAACCGTCGAATTACTTCATTGCCACTTTATAACTGTAACTTTGCTGTTATTATGAATCATAATGTAAATATGTGATATATAGGATATCTGGTATGTGCCCCATAGGGTCTCAACACCAGGTTGAGTACCACTGCTAAAAACATTCGACCCCCGAAGAAAATTTCCAATGGGATAGCTCTTCCTAAGTATTACATACTGGCCATCATTGGTACCCAGATGAATTGTTGGCAGCACATTCCAGGAAATATCATCTGCAAAAGATCTATTTCCAAGAAGGAAGAATGCTACAGGTATGGTGATCTTCTTCCTTTGGGGGCATTCCATGTATAACACAAATCACCTGCTACACTCAGTGTGAACAGGCTTTCATTGGGTGGTTGTGATGAAAAGGCAAGAATGGGAGAGCAGGAAGAGTCTGCTACTCCAGAGCTGCTGGGGATGGATAGATGCTGCTTCCCTCCTGTTGTCTGCACAGTGGGCATCAATCTTCATTTTCAGAAACCCAAATCTGTTAGACATAGGTTTTCCTAAATGTCATTGCCTGTGTTTATCTTGCTCTGCTATTCCAAGAACAAGATCATATAAACAGATGGCTATGAGTACTCAGAAATCAGATCTACATTGCCAATTAGAAATTGATTCTCCTCCAATGTCCCAAACCAAGGCTATCTTATAACTAACTCATCTTTAACATTCAAAGAACAAGGATTTGTTCGGTAAACACCATGAAAGCAGAATATGCATTTCATTCCTTTATAATGAAAAAGTTTCATGCTGAGGTACTATGAAGATCTAGGCTTTAAAAAAAAATAGGATCTCAAATTTATGTCTAAAAAAAGTATGATTTAGAGATTCCCCAAGCAAGAAACCCAACAATGGCCATGGCTTCAGGACACTCTAGTAAGATTCCATTCCAATGGCTAAGAAGTAGTTCACAAAAGACTTGTCCAGTGTAATACAAATGACTCTGGGAGGCAGGAAAGGTCTTTAACCATGTTCAGCTTCTGAGAGCAGTTGACAGGCAGCCCATAAGCGCTCTGCAGTTCAAGGCCTGCCCACAGTTCAGGGGACAGGCTGCAGCCATCTTAAAGCCTTGTACCCAATTGCTACCTGTCAGTCAGCAACAGACACATTCCACCATCACTAATCTATGTTTGGGACCATAATCAAAATCTGTGTGACTTATGTCACCTCTTTTAATTAAGAAAAGGCTCTGAATGTGATATTTTCTATGCCACAAAGAAACTTCATCCATATAACAAGACTTCGAAACTTGAATTAAACTTCATCAATCACACATGGCAAAGTGAACCCAATCCTAACCCTGCCAGGGCAAGTGTCTGAAACCTAGGATTTACCACCAGACAGAACAAAGCCATGGTGAGGAAGGTGGACCAAGAAAAAAACAAAAAGCAAAAACAATCCCAGGTCCAGCTTTATTTGTATGGGCTACTCTCACCATTCAGCATGGGGATATAAGGAGAGATTTAATTCTTGCCAGGGCATCACTGGATGATTCCCTAGAGGATATTTTATGGGGAGGCACAAGCCAACCCCATCTGTGACCTGCAGATGAACACGCCAAGCAGGTTTAATTAGATCAGAGACACAAAGGGCTATTGCCTCCCTTGATAACACCGCCATAGCTCTAAGAGCCCACAGCAGCAGGCCAAAAACAGAGGCAGTCGAATGGTACCTTAATTGAATCCTTTCTCTGGCTGGCCGCTGACAATGATTTACTTGTAACCGGGGAAGGGTTGGGAGCCAGAGACTGCTTAGAGCCAGCTTCCCATGAGGAGGTACTCAGGGATTGGGGGAAGGGAGGTAGTAAGAGTCTGTAGCTTGTAGCCTGAGTTTGCTAAAGTATTTGTTGCATTTAATAAAGGACTGTTTGGTTTCGGTCTGCTGCTCCTAGATCTTGTGGTTTCAGCGGCCCTGTACCCTGGGAATCCCATAAAATAAATCACTCCAGCCTCTAGGATCCCAAGCACAGCTCAGTGGGGGTAAACAGATAAGCAGCTCTTCCAGCTGCCCCGCGGCGGCGGCACTTCCCCATCCCCCTCTGGCCTTTGTACTCTGCATCCACCAAGCTGAAAGAAGGGACACGGAGAGACCTAAAGCAGGGCACAGGTGCTCTGAAATTCCCCAAGGGTGAATTTAGTTCCAGACATGTCAGGGTTGAAACTCCAAGCAAGTTCACACTTTACCTCACCTCAGATGGGAAGGAAGACTGAGGGAGCTGGAAGAAAATGCTCCCCATGGCCATCCACCAGCCAAAGTGCTCCTACCTGCTCCCTCAGTCCCCTTCCTCCTCCCCTGTTCAAAGTCCGCCGTGCATTTCACCAACTTTGCGTTCTCCAACAGGCCCAGGAATATCAAATGAGGCCCAGGTGAAGAGGGGGTGGGTGGGGAGGAAGGGGGCGTGGCCGTCGCAAACAGCTCCCTTTTACAGCAGCTTTGAGCCCAGGTTAAGTATCAGTGCACCACCGAGTCTCCATCCTCTTCCTCGGAGACCGGTGCAGGGGGGCGCAGGGGAGACGGTGTAGTCCGAGCCGCATCGCTGTCGCCCTCATCTGGCTCAGCCGGGTGCAGGTGCGTGGCGAGCTCCTGCAGCACCGCCGCGCGTCCAATTTGGTCGTTGCGCCGCTTCTCCATGATTAAGTCCTCCAGGCTCTGGAACTCAAGTGTGTGGCTGCGCTGAGCTGAGAGCTGGATTTGCAAACGGTAGGGCTGCTTGCCTATGCGCAGCTCCCCACCGATTTTGAACTCGCGTTTGCCATAGCGGCACCAGGCGGCAAAGCTCTCGGAGTTGCGCCAACTGAGCTCCCGCTCCTTGGCGCCCACGTGCGCCAGCGCGTTGCGCACCACAGCGCTGGGACTCAGTGGCTTGTAGCGATACAGATCGTTGACCACGCGGCCGCGCCGACCCTGGCTTGCATCAGTCAGGAAGCTATTGCTCACCTCCAGACGGTGCAGATGCACCACCTGGAAATTGCCCACATAGACAGCCCAGTGCGGGTACTGTGCCTGCGACACAAACTCCACAAGATCGCCTGGACTGCACTTGTTGAGCAGGTTCTCCGGAGTGTAGGTGCTTAGCGCTGCCGATCCTGGCGCGAAGCTTTTCTGATAGATGCACTCGTCTCGATAAAACACTGAGCATTCCACTTCATGCTGCCGGGGGTCATAGGGTTGCGGTGGGGGTAGAGGGGGCCGGTCTCCAGAGTCCGGCAACGTTCCGCCATCAGGCCCCTGGGGCGTTGGCTGCGGCTCCACATCCTCGTCGTCATTGGAGAAAATATAAGAGACTCCAATGCGGGGCCCATCGTCTCGATCCACGCCGGTCGGGTCGGCCGTGGGAACTTCCTTGTAACTTAGGTGGGTCAGTTTCTCCACCTGATTTCCCATCACGCTATGGACACTCGTTCACAGGACTGCAAGAGGAGAAAGCGAAACCACCAACAAAGTCATTGGCACTGGTCCCGGGGCAGGGGCTAAAGCCACCTGTTGGAAGAGGAGACAAGAAAAATGTATTTATAGGTGCCACTCAAAAGGAAAAGACGTTCTGTTCTGAAAAAAGAACGGGTGGGGGCCGAGCACCTGGAACCATTTTAAGGGGATTCTAGGGGGCGAGCTTCCTCGCGTTTCTCCACCTTTAGGATCAGGATTACCGGAGACAAGGCTACTCCAGTTCTCTCCAGCCTCTAGGCAACACCTGGCCCTGGCCAAACCCCATTGCATCAGCTGCTCCTACAGCTTCCGCCTGCGCCCCACCTGCCAACCCTGGGCAGGAGCGGGGAAGGAAATAGAAACTTTATTCCAATTCCCTTCTCTCCTAACTTCCCCTCCCACTCCCGGTCATAACTAGCCCTTAGACGTCCCACGATGTCTGCACCTCCTAGGAACCAGAGGATCCCGCAGCGTGGCAGTAGCAGATGAGCCAGCCACCCTACCTGGCTCACCTGCGACGAGTCCTTGCTACGTCTTGCCGGCCCCTCCCCCGCGCTCCTGCCTTGGGGTTCGGATTACCTGCGCCGACTCACTCTCGAAGAGGTGGAAGCCCTGGGGGACCAGGAGGGGCGCCCTGCCGCACCCTGAGACTTCTAGGGCGAGTTCGCTGGTGTGAGCTCCGCAGTGCCACCTCTCCCAGCGCGGATCGGGGCGAAGCTAGGCAGCTGGAAAGGACGCATTTCTCCCCTTCCCGCCCCGCGCGGCTGCGTAGCGCCCCAAGAAATAAAGAGGGGGGGGGATGACTGTTCACGCTCTTTTGCTGTACAACCCCTCTAGCAGATCTCCCGGAAGGTGGAGCACGAAGAGAAAAGCAGAAGGAGGCAGCTGGGCTTCCCGGGATCTGCAGCTCCCGCTCGGGCCGAGCGAGCGAGCAACAAGCGCCGGGGCGGGAGGGACGGGATTGTAGATCCGGCTCTAGACTCCAGGGCGGGAGCGCAGCCCCTGGCATTTAAAGAGACAGACGCCAGCTCCCCGAGCACAGGTCTCCCTGGCACAAGGCTTAGCCTCCCGGAGCCCCTCCCCCGCCCCGCCCCCTCGAGCCGCGCCGTCCTTCCCTGGCCACGCCTCCTCCGTAGCGGGTTTAAATCTCGCTGGTAAATAGTCTCGCCACCGCAGGAGTTGGCTTCCTGCACCTCCCTGTGTCCCTCTGCTTTCCTTTTGGGCTTCTGAGAACTTGGAAGTTAAATGCTACGTGGAAGTAAAGAGGTGTGGGAGGCCAGAAGAATTTGGTTTTTCTTCCTCGTTGCCTTCCATTTCCTCTTAGATGAAGTATCTGAAGTGGGAGGGCCTGCCTTTTATTAACAGAACATGTATCTATGACCTAAAGGATTCTATGCTGCAAAAGCTCAAAAATAAGTAAACAATTTTATTTTTCAGAAAGATGAAATAATATAAAACAGTTATTGGCTGGATCCCAAGACCCCTGATGATTATTAGGTGTCCCTTTAAGTAAAGCCAAAGTTAATTTCATA
Organism: Sigmodon hispidus; assembly: GCA_004025045.1. Classification (NCBI taxonomy): domain Eukaryota; kingdom Metazoa; phylum Chordata; class Mammalia; order Rodentia; family Cricetidae; genus Sigmodon; species Sigmodon hispidus. The sequence continues at coordinate 34,215 of PVIH01003760.1, forward strand.
GACTTTTTGTTTCTATTTTTTTATTTTGTTTTGTGGGGGTTTTTGTTTTTTAAATCTAGTAGTGAGAGAAAGCATGCAGAAACTGGGTGGGGGTGTAGAATTGCCTAATTGTCCTTAAATTAGAAACAAATTAGCAAAGGCCTCTGGTGAATATATTTCCTTCCCCCGACTTAGAGGGAAGTGACAGCCCTGTTGCTTATTAACCTCCACAAGAGAACACTTTTCTCCCAGCAAGGTTCATTTCTGTACCCCAGACCCTCTACTAAAGTAGTGATCTTTGCTTTTTTTTTTTTTTTCAAATAATGGACACGCTTTGAAAGCACCCAAACCAGTTCATGGTGCAATTCAAGACCTATACCTTGTTTTCCATCGACCAAATTTTTCCAAGTAACATTATTATTTATTCATTCAGTGTATAGCAACCGTGGAAACAGGAACACACTAACACTACCATGATCCTTTTTAGTTTGAGAGGAGAAACTAAAATCAATCTACTTATGTACCTTTAAGCCAGAACAATCAATATTGTCAGGGCTGTGATGGAAGTTAGTTCTTCAGCAAGCCTAAGATCACAGTATGAGCTAGACCAAAAGAGAGATTTGTGTGTATCCTGAAGATTTAATTTTAATATTTTTGGATTGACTACAGATAGTTGAGGTTAGGAGAACAGTTCCTGGGCCTTTGCATTCTCCAGGGGCCACTGTTTCTACCATGTGAGCACACAGAGATGAGTATTATACTTAAAACTTGTTTGTTAAATGGGGAAACCTATGGTCAGCTGCTGTGGGCCAGTTTGCCTGACGCTGGATGGGTTGGCTAGAGATGGAATATTGGAAGGGAACAGTTACATAGTAGCTGCTGTCAGCATCCTGGGGTCATGTCCTAATGGGTGAGAGAGCTGGACTTCCTTGATTCTCATATTATCACAGCAGTGTTTCAGTTATTCAGCTGGCCAACTGTGAAGTTCAGAGGTAACAGACATCACATCATCATTTTTTAGTAGTCATTCAGTTAATAAGTGTTTAAAAGGAGGGGAAATTTGCAATAGTTCAAAGTTACATCCTAAGGGCTGAATATAGTTCCATGATATGGAGTGTTTGCTGAAATGTGGAAAGCCCTGACAGGAGTTTGATCCCCTGTCACATACACAGAGCGAGATGTCCTGGTTTTATGAGGCAACCAGCAGCATGTGATACCTTTGATAACCAGCGTCTGGTGCAGTTTTTTTTTTTTTTTTTTGCTTTGTTTTGTTTTGTTTTTTAATTAATGAATGTCTAAGACTCAGCCTCCATTTGGCCACCTAGATCACTGTGTTGGAAGTTACACAAAGGCTCCAGAAAGACTTTGTTCATCTCAAGTAATCATTTAATAAAAATTGAGGTTATCAGATTTATTGGAAAACCTTCAGGATATAACTCATCAGACCCATTCATTTCCCAAAATGTAGTCAACTAAGACCTAGAGCTGGGATCACCCAAAGCAGTTCTCAACCTGTGGGTCACGAGCACATTAGTAGCCAGATGGCCCTTTCACAAGGGTCACATATCAGATATTTACATGATGATTCATAACAATAGCAAAATTATAATTAAGAAGTAGCAGTGAAAATGGTTGTGGGGTTAGCACCACATGAAGAGCTGTATTGGAGAGCTGCAGCATGAAGAAGCTTGAGAACCATTGTTCAGAGCTGAGGCAGTGGTGAGTGGCTGCCTTACAAATGTGCACTCTGCGCTTCCTGTCCTGACACCTCACCTACAGAGATCTTCTGCCTAGCCTAGAAATCTCTCTGCTGGCCCCCTTTCCATATAACATACATACACTTCATACCTTATCATTTGGTTATGTGTAATTCAGATCATGACTATATGCTCTTTCCCATTGTTTTCTAATCCATATGTTTACTATTTATTATTATTGAACCTAGTCCCTTGTACATGTTAAGCATGCATTCCATTGTCATGTCCCCCACTTCCTGCCACTACTAAGTTGTGTAGGCTGACACTGAATTCTTTGTGTAGTTAGCCAAAACAGGCATTGAACCTTCAATCCCCCTACTTGGCCTCCCAAGGACTCTGTCACCAGGTTTAGATCTAATTCAAATATTTAATGTTTTTTCTTTTATTTTGAGATTTTAAGATTTATTTTTATTAGTTTTAATTTCATATGTGTATGTTCGCATGAGGCTTTGTGAGACATCCAATTTGAGTGCTGGGTGCTGAACTCTGGTCCTAAAGAGTAAGACTTTAGGACTCACTCATTGACCTGTTTTGCAGGAAGAGGAGATACAGGAGACTTGGGGCCTAGTGAATCTCAAAGCCTGTGGATTGGTGATGGATGGCAAAGTGCTTGCCATGGGATTTTAGACTGTGAGGTCAACAAAATGGGTCACTTTGAGAGTAACTACCATTGAGTGGCTTCTCAGAATGAAAGCTTTACAGAGGCCATGTCGTCTCCCATACTGGGAAGATGGAGGTCACCTATGTCTGCATTACTTCTTTAACTTCTTGTTTTAAAACAGAGATAGGGTCTATGAAATTAAACGAATATTGGAGTGTCCACTTTTATCCCTCTCATAGCATATTAGTTACTGTGGCTTTTTCATCTTGTGGGAGTTTAATGTAACTGACCCCTGTAAGCTCAGGATATGGCACTATTAGGAGGTTAATTTCATCATTCAACACAATAACCTAAATTTTATATTTGCCATACTTCCTCTAAGAAGAAATTAAGTAAAAACAAGTTGTGTTGAATGGCAGTGAGTCACCCTGAGGGCTTCTGTATAAGCCACTGAGGATGAACTGAGAATTGACCTTTCTACCCCATGAGGCCCAGAGAGTCTGATGCTGGAAGTAGGGTGAGCTATTGCATTGAAGAATGTGACTACAAGAATGTACAGAACAAGGGATCAGTGAATTACTGGTTAGGCAATCTAGACTTCTGCCCTTCCCCAGACTGGGCCTCAGGCTCACAGACATAATAGCATTTTCTGAAAACCAGCTTTCTCTATACCACCCTGCATCACAATTCTCCTAGTGTGATCTCTACCTGTCCTCCCTAAGGGATTCTGGACATGTTGGAAAGGGAACAGTGGCAGAGTGGAGTCAATAACTTGTCATGCCTCATGTTTTCCAAGGGTATGATATCACAGTTATCTCTTCTCCATGCTGGGCCTGTTTTCTCAGCCTTTCTGGTAGGGCTAGCAATCTCTGTCGCACTATAGATGTTCATGGGGATGCTATATGCAGAAGCACCCTGTAAATACTAAAGGTTATGTGCATCCTGCTTACACAGCCAATGTAAAAGCCAGATGATGCCTGTGTAAGGAGTAGAAAGATAACCAAGTGCTGTGGTCTTCATTGTACTTAATCTCCATGCAGTCCTGATGTTTGTGTCTCCCCAGTGGGCTTGCTGAGTCCCAAGGAAGTACGAGTCCTACTCATTATCATGGAAGAGTTCGGGAGAGGTCAGATTCAGGTATGAACTTGGCTGCCTCCACGTCTGGTTTTCACATTGAATCAAGGAGACTGGGTTAGGGCTGGAATGCTCCTATCCTGTGCATGTTTGAAACCAGCAGATCTGAGTGACCAGCTTGTCTTGGTTTTCCAGGGATTTGCTTGGTTTTAGCTCTCAACATTGTCTGGCCAAAGCAAATGGTGACAGTGGTCATCTTGGGTGCCTCCCTGTCTTGGTCATTGTCCTCCCTGTACCAAGAGCTGTCACGAGAGCTGAGTTGGTCATGTTACAGGGAAAGGAGAGTGCAGGCATAGAAAGCAGGAAAATCATTTTTAATTGGCCTATTGTGGGCCAGAGACAGAGTCATCCAACCAAAGAGTGGATGCTTTGAGCACTCATTCTGGGATATTTGCTTTTAAGCCCCATTCTCTGGGATGGGTAATTCCTGCTGTACCCACCTCACCTTTGAGAGTTATTGACCAGCAACTATGTTCCCTCACCTTCCAGACTGGCCAGATTTTCTATATCAAACCAGCATAGGAATGTAACATATTCACACGATCTCCAAATTAAAGAAGGAAGCATCAGAGGCTCCCTAATCAAGAGAGTTTTTGTTTCATTTTTTTTCTTAGATCACCAGACTAGACTCTTTCCAGCAGGCTGGACAGGAACCACTCTGCATATGGACAGGGATAAGGAGAAGGGCTCATGAAAATGAGTGAGGTGCTACACTTGAGGGCTGGAACCTCGGCCATCCAACCTATGGTCCAGGTACTTCTCCTGATACCAGGCTGTCTTTGATAGAGAAGAGATGGAGCTGGTCCCTCCAGAAGGCCCACTGCTTCAAGGGGCCCTGCGATCATATTGTCAATGTTGCTGAAAGGGTGATTTGTGCTCAGGAGTCTGAGCTTGTAGCTGGGCTCCAGCAGGAGCCTCATGAAAGATGCATTTCACCAGGAGGTTCCAGGGGAGAGACTGGCTTAAATTACAGCTCTCTGAATCCAAATATTGGCATATCTGCAAATCCAAATGTGAGGATTAAAATAAAAATCTAAATTCCAAGAATCTTATTCTGTACTTCTTGTGTACAAAAGGGAGGATGAGATGCTCAGAAAGGCGAGGTTATCAATAGTCTGGGGGTCTTCAGAGAGCACACCCCACCTCCCTTTCTCTTTTTCTTTCCCTGTGCATTCTTTATGCTTTCAAGGAGATAGGCTGTGACAGAAAGTAGAAGATAGAATTTGTTCTGTGTGACTCTTCAGGGCAGGTAGGGTGGGGTGCCCAGCATGTGGGACATGGGAGGAGGGCTTAGCAGTCTACAGGACCAATCCTTGTCTGACCCTCTCAGTCTGGGCCTAGGATGAAGGCTTCCCATGGGTCAGTAACTGCCCTACCATCATTCAAAACCCAGCAGAGCGAGGAATCCTGCACCACTGTTATTTCTGTGCTCACGTAACTCCCCATGTGCCTTGGAGAAGGGCAGGGAGTTCCTACCATTGTCTCCAAGGTCCTTCTGATATCTTTCTTCCCATCACCTCAAGACAAGATGGCCCTTCATTACTGTCTTCCCCATGGCAAGCACACTTGTCTCTCAGAACCTAAACATTTTCCATGCCTTCTGCCTGGAGTCCTTGCCTTTGCAAATCTTATCATGCTCTTTTCAGTCTTAATTAAGATGCCAGATTCCTGGTACTCATCCCTGATGATATTATTTAACAATCCCAGTGTGCTCTTATGCCTTGCAGTGACTTACACATACTTCTAAGAACCTCTGTGTCTGTGATTTGGTCATGAGTATTGAACTGTTTGCAGCTTTAAAAAGTGAAATCTCCTCAAATGTGGTAAGACCATTGGTGACACTTCCCATGGTAGGAATGATGATAATTCTAAATTCCTAATTAATTTCCAAGAACTCAAGTTGTTAGAAAAGAGCAAACCTGAACTCAAACTCTGTGTTTGACCTCTTGTCTCATCATGTGACATGCTCTAGCCGTTGTAATGTCATCTACCATGAGGCATGTGCCAAGCAGAAACTAGTACCATGATCTACCTCCTCTAGAAATGAGTCAACAAACCTTCCTCTTTGTAAGTAGCCAGTCTCAGGTATTTTGTTATGCCCATGAAAATAGTGAATGATGCTCCCTTTCTGTTACATATTACTTAAACTATTTGCTAACCTAACTTTATAACTTAGTAACTTTACCTGGTTGCCATCTCTCACATATGAGCACTGGAAGTTATTGATCCTTGTTTTGTTTACTGGGGTACCTCCAAAATCTTGAGAAGGTTCCTGGTAAATGCTAGGCTCAGTACAACATAGTTGAATGAGTAATTGAAAATATTTTAATTCATCTCCACAGCAGTCTTCACAGTATGAATTCTTTTCAATTTAGTAAGTGCCTATATTGTGGCCAGCACAATAGTCTAGAAATCAGACAGGTCTTTGAATTGCATTCAGGTGCATTAAGAAATATAACCTTGTGCTACTTTACATGGTATTCATCAGTCAGGTATGGCTACTGGGTATCTGCCATGAAATGTGTCTTCTATTCATGGTGCTCAGTGAATTCTACAATATAGTAGAATAAACCAACAAAACACTAAACTTTAGTTAGTATATTTATTGCACGTTGAAATGGTGATAATTAGGTTTTAGGTTACAAGGAATATATTACCAAAATCAATATCATCTGCTTCTTTTCCCTTTGAAAATGTGGCTGCTATAAAAATGCAGATTACATCTGTGGTCGTGGTGTGTTGGACTGCATTCTGCCAGCTATTTTCATTACACTTCAATGTTTGCCTTCAAGGGCATTACTCCTTAGTCTCCAGAAAAGGTTTGGTGATCTTATTCTTCCTTCAGAACAATGACACATAGAATGTATCAGTCCCAAAGTTACCAAAATACCTGATGTAGTCAGTTCTGGTCTTTATGACAGCACTGGATAATGGTGTGTGTGTGTGTGTGTGTGTGTGTGTGTGTGTGTGGTGTCAAGGGTTTTGGGGATACAAACATAGAAGGTCACTTTCGCAGTTCTGTCTTGGATATCTGAGGTGGATATGTGCTGGTTAGTTTGGGTTTGTTGTTGTTTGGTTTTGTCTTTTTGACATAAGCCATCGTCATCTGGGAATCGGAAACCTCAATAGAAAAAATGCCTCTATTTGATTGGCCTGTAGGCAAATCCATTGGGCATTTTCTTGAATAATGATTGATGTTGGTGGTGCCACCCCTCAGCTGGTAGTCCTGGGTTATATGGGAGCAAAACTGAGCAAGCCATGATGATCAAGCCACTGCTCTATAGCCGTGGTTCTCAAACTGTGGGTTGCAAACCCTTTGAGTGTCAAATAGCAGATATCCAAAAATAGTCAGACATTTTTGTCAGGGCCTATTGGCCTCCCCTAAGGCCAATTAGAATTCATGCTACCATATCCTGCTATCAGATGTCTACATTTATGATTCATAACAGTAGCACAATTACAGTTATGAAGTAGCAATGAAATAATTGTATGATTAGGAGTCACCACAACGTGAGAAACTGTATTAAACTGTTACAGCATTAGGAAGGTTGAAAACCACTGGTCTATGGCCTCTGCTTCAATTCCTGGCTTGAGTTGCTACATCTATTTCTCTTTATTATAGTCTGGGATCAGAATAGGTAAACCAAGTAAACTCTTTCGCTCCAATGTTGCATTGGGTCATGGTGTTTTACCACAGCAATTGAAAAATAAGGAGGGCAGGGAGCCAGCGTGGCAGGGTTAGGTGAGGAGGGCTGTCTTCTGGGTTGCAGACTGCCATCTTCTGGTTGTACTTAAGGCAAAAAAAAAAAAAAAAAAAAAAAAACGGAGAGAACTGTCGGGAGTCTGTTGGGAGTCTTGTACAATGACATTAATTCATACATGTACTCACCATCCTCATAACACAAGCACCTACCGAAGTCCCCACCTTCAATATCATCACATTCTGTAGAACAATACTCACATCATAAACTTTCTGACTACAGCAGATAGCTCCCTGAAGAACCTGGAGAGTTGGTTAAGCGGGGAGGAATTTCTGTTGGGATCAGTTGCCTGAAGCTGCCTATCACTATCAGGGCATTCAGCATTAATATGATTGAGCATGTTCAACTGCCAGATGACTGAATGACCCTCAGAGTGACATTTGGCTTCTATGCGGAAACACTTGTAGAGATTGCAAATTGACTTGATAATTTACTCCCTTTCTTTCTTCTTTTTTTTCTCCTTTCTCTCTTTCTTCCCTTCTTCCCTTCCTCCCTCACTTGCTCCTTCCGTTCTATCTTTTCTTTCTGCCACCCTTTCCTCCTTCTGTCCTTGTCCATCAACAAGCTGCCAGTCTGGCTTATGCCAGACTCTGTGTGCTGGGTTACCGTGACTCACTTTAATGGACTGGCAGGGTAGTGATTCTGAGCTTGTGAGTTTGAGGCTCCTTCTTCAAAGACAGTGATAAGTAACAGCAGCTAGTGACTTTCAGTGATGCCGTACCCAGCACCCTAAGAACTCTAGATGTAGCTCCAAGTTCTTGCATGGGAAACCATCATTGCCATTTCTTCATTTTACCAATGAGAAAACGGGGGAGGGGATTTAAGTAGCTTGCTTGTGGGAACACAGCTAGTGTTTTGCACAGTCTAGGTCAGACACCGGGCAGTGCCATGGTGTGCGTGGACTTACTTCTGGGCAAACATCTCACCCAAGCCCAGACACCAGCTACAGCTAACTTAGCTGCCTTCGTATTTCTTTGTTCCTTGGGTGAGTCACCTTCTCAGCCCCTGTCCATGGCCAAGACTAATCTTTTCCTGTCCTTTTAACCTCATTTCCTTCTGGTTTCCTGTTTCTCTACTCTGCCCAGTTGCCCTAGGCCTGGATTTCCTGTTTATATGAAAATCACTGTTACCTTTATCCTTAACAGGGCTGTTTTGAGGACTTGGGATACCCTGAATCCTACACATTCCTAAACTGAATTCTTTGCATTCTTTATGCCTCAGATCAAATTCTCCAGGCACCAGGCATGCACCAGCATCTTATCAACCTCTCTCTTCCTCAGCCCTTTGTCTCTTGGGAGGGGGTTGATTTTTTTATGCCTCTTTGTTCTTTTCCTCTCTAGGAAACCAGTCTACTCTGTGTAGAACACTTGCCCACCTAGATACCTACTCTATGAGATGCCACATTTGCACGCCCATCTTCTAGTGTAGTGACCTCCACATTTTAAGAGCTTAATAAATATATTCAGTATAAATTAATTGTTCTTTGGATGAGCCAGATCGTCTACTCTGGGGCAAGGAACAGGGAAAGAGCATCCTTTCTTCAGACAATCATACTGACTTTTGCATATTGATCACTTTTTGTAAGCTGAAGTGTTCAGTGAACCAGGACAAAGTTAACAGCAAAATGTAGTTCAAGAAGGGAAATAGAGAATGATGGGGAAGGGAGAGAGGGAAGGAGGGAGATTGGAGACAGGAAGAAGGAAGAAGGGATGGGTAGCAAGAAAGATGGATGGAAGAGGGGGAAGAAGGGAGAAAGGGAAGGGGAGAAGAGGAGAAAGATGGAGACTTACAAAGAATAAATATCAAAAAAAGAATTGATTCAGTGGGTTGTTGGTAGTTTTTTGAGTGACCTGAATGAGAGGTAGGGTAGAAGTCTTGCTGCAAATAACCAGGACTTGTCATTGGTCTAAGGTGAGAGTCTGTGTTCTTTAGAGCAGTCCAATAGAATCTGACAACTGAGGTTTAGGTGTTCCTAAATCCATGTGCCATCATGCCTTGATCTAGTTACCAAATTAATATGAAGGAAGACTGAAACCCAGCCTTCTCCTTCCTATAAGGCTCTTGTTCAATCATGCCAACTGGCACTTGGTGATCAGTACGAATTTTGAAGTAATAGATTAGTGAGTGTATAGAATTAAGTTATGGAAAATAGTTGAGGATGCCAAACAAAGACTACTTAGAGATGGAATCAAAAGCATAAATATGAAAGCTGTATTTAGTTAGTTTTTGCAAATCAGAGTAACCTAAACGGCATAGGTATTAATGACCCTCAAAACAGGAAGGAAGCTTTGTCACTGTGGGATTTTCCTTTGTACCAGACCCTGTGTTATCTGGTTTAGCTTCCCTACATCTTGACAGAGCAGACACGCCATTATGATAATCCTCACATGTGCTGGTTAGTTTTAACAACCAATGTGACACACCTAGAATCATCTGGAAAAATAGTGTTAATCAGGAATTATTTAGATTAGGTTGACCAGTGGCAGGGCTGTGGGCATTTGTCTTAATTATTAATTGATAGAGGATAACCCAGTCATTTGTAGGAAGCACCATTCACTAGGCAGGGGAATCCAGAACAATGCAAATGAGAACACTGTTAGCAAGAAAGCAAGGCTATGTTTAGTTTCCTTTGCGATATGACTTGCTGTCTGAGTCCTGTGTGGACTTCCCCCAAATAATGAACTGCAACTTGGAATTACAATTACAAGCTAAAGAAACCCTCTCCATCCCCATGCAACTTTTGCATCAGATATTTGTCCCAGGCATAGAAATAAAACTCAAACACCATTCTACAGCTGAGAATAGTGAATGCCCAAAAGAGATTTGTCCCCATGTGTGATAACTAACTCTGGGTGTCATTGTGGCAGTATTATGGAACAACTAGAAAACTAGGAAAAATTTACTTTAGAATAATTGTCTATGAGAGTATTTTCTTTTTTAAAAAATTATTTATTTTTATTAATTATTAATTATTATTTATTATAAAATAATACTTATTTTTATTTATTATTATTTATAAATTTAGAATTTATTATTAAAAGATGTTTTTTCTTTTTATTATGTATAAAGTCTCATTTTTTGTTTTTCTGTTTTTGATGTTTTTATTATGAATAAAGTCATATTCCCTTGTTCAGACTCCCTTTCCCAGTCACTCTCTATGAGAGTATCTTCAGAGAAGATGCCTATGGCTAACTGGACTGAGCAGGGACTGCCATCAAACTTGCTGGGAGTCAGAGGAATCCAAAGGCACCCCAAAGGGACTCATATTCTCTTCCTGCCCTCTGCCTATCTCCCATCCCCACTTCATCTTTTCCATTAGAAATCAGATTTAGATTCTCTGGTCTTTTGAACTCTAAAATGTACACCGACACCACCACCATCACCATCTTCAAGGTTTGACTTCAGACTATCACATTGATTTCACAGGCTCTGAGGTGTTTGGAGCTACATCAAACTACAATGCCCTCATCTCAGGGGTCCAACTTATATACCACTTGTCTTGGTGAGGCAGAAAGAACAGAAAGGCATACACAATCATAGGGACACTAAAAATGGCAAAAAAAATAATGCCCTCTTCTTGGAATCCATGTGAAGCCTTGGGCAGCAGCAAAGAAAATATTCTAGCACCATGAAAAACTACTTACCACCTTTCTCCTTCCCCAACCATCAGCATTCACTGTTCTGTGAATCCTATCAACACAGGGCATGTACCAGACCCCTTATGCAACTCCTATCGAATTATAATCCCATCCAAGGCATCTGAGGAGTCACCTCATGTAGCTATCTCTTTTTATCAAAAGGAAGCATGAGTGAGTAGGGAAAGGAGATTCTTTGAAGCCTTTTGAAGTGTAACCTGAGAGCCAATAGGGTATACTTTTACTAAGTGTGACTAATACTAAGACAATTGCTTCCTCCTTAGACAGGTGGCATTTGAGTGAAAATGAGGACATGACCACTCTTAGGTATAGTTGAGGAGAAGGTTTTTATTGGAGATCTGAGGAAGACAACAACCAGAGGCCTCCGGAAGGGTCCAGTCTAAACAGGGCTAGCAGACTGGATGGGATTATGAAAGGAGAAAGAGAGGAAGAAAGAGAGAGAGAGAGAGAGAGAGAGAGAGAGAGAGAGAGAGAGAGAGAGAGAGAGAGAGGAAAAGGTGAGCCGCAAAGAAGCCAAGGGTGAGCCAGCCAGGAGCTGAGAGAGAAGAGCTGAGGAGCCAAGACTTTCATAATAGGTACTCACTTCCAGCCTGGTGCCTCCGTTAGCTTAGGACCCAGTTTCTTTGGGACCTAACTGTAGCCATACTTTGGAAGGCCTTGATTTTCCCATGCTATCCTTTGAGAAACATACTTTCCACTTGGGTATACCTCATTCTACTGAGTACCTTTCTTTCTCTTAACCCCCATGCTTAAGTCTATATAAAAATATCTTTGTACTGTTGGGAGCTGCCGCACCTTAAAGATGGCGCTGGCTCCTGTTCCCCGCCTTCTTGATGGCGAATGCTTCTAGTAATAATTAACTCCATCCATGGGATGTGCTGAATTGACTAGCTTGCTTCTGTGTGCGTGGCCCTATGGTGAAGGCCCATTCGGCATTAGCTGAGTGAAAGACTTGAGTTTAAAACTGGCTGCACAGGTTGGGAGCAGGAATTATTACTGCAAGGAACTACTACTGCAAGGGCCTACTACTGCAAGAAGTATCTGTAACAATAAAGGACCTGGTCAATTACCACAGAAGAATCCTGGTGCTGTGTCTTTTTCTGCTGGACTGGACTGGGCGCGGCACATTGTACATTCGCATGTAACAACAATTAGTTTTTTTAAAGGCCATAGATTTGAAAGAGAGCAAGGAGGGGTACATTGGAGGTTCGGAGGGAGGCAAGGGAAGGAAAAGTTATATTATAACCTCAAAAAAGTAATAAAAATATATCTCCAATAAAATCATCTACTTTTTTTGATGATAATAGCTAGTCCTGAATTCCTCCACAGCTTGGAAGCCAAGATCCTGGCTTGGCCTGAGATGAGGTCCCCAAAAGCTTAGTGTAACACCTCTGTGTAGTGAGAGTGTCAGCTCTGTCTTTGTTTCTTTACTACTAAGAACTAATTGGTCTTTATCATTTTGTGAATCTGTTTTCTTGTCTGTCTGTGCACTTAGCTACCTTTGTACCCACCCACCTATTTATCTATCACTTCTTGGTTTGGTTTCTATGGAGAACCCTGATGAATAAACTATCCCAGAACTGATGGTTTAATGGATTGTGGTCCAGGCGAGAATGACTCAGAACCCCCTACACAGGCCACCTTTCTACTCTAGCCAGTATCCATCCTACTACTGTTACAAATCTGTAACAAGAAAGCGCTGTTTTGCAAGGTGAAATATCTCTATTAGCAAAGTCTTTCTTATTCCCATTCCTTCTCAGACTTAAAGCAGATAAAGACTTCACCCAAAACAGCCAGCCCAAGAGTTTCTTCTGGGGCCTTAGAGTTTGGGCTATCTACAGAGATTTCAGAAACAGATTGAGGGCATATGATCGTATGGGGACACACAAGCTGACCTTTCTATATCAGGATTGCCTGCAGTGGGATGGGGTGGAGGGTGACCCAGGGATCCTGACTAATTTGACAAATGAATTAATTACCAAGGGAGGATGTGAATCATTAGAGCTTTGGGGGCATGCCAACAAAGATAAATAAATTGGATCTCAGTGTGCTATCCCAAATCATTGCATTCCTGCAGGCACTTACACACACACACACACACACACACACACACACACACACACACACACACCCCAGCCTGGGCATGAAGGAGTCCATCTGTTTGCCAAGGTCAAAACTGATCACTATTCCTACCAGGCAAATTCCCCTCACTTAGTGACTATGAAAATTGTCAAGGAGTAGATCCATATTTACCAAAATCTCCTTAGTTGCTTCCTATCATTATCCCTAAGACACTGGAGGGCTTGGCTTCCTCATTTATTATGTAAATGTCTTACAGAAGGAATCTAGCAGATTTGTTTGGAATATTCTCCTCTGAACATCTGTAGTTAACTAGATTTCTGTTTAACTGGACTTAAGTAAAACCTGCCTAGTTGCCTCCTCAGTTATTGAAAATCCTTCTAAACTGTGTTAGTTCACATAGCAGCCTGAGATCTTGGAGTAGAATAAAAATAATTGCATTTTTGCTTCATGATCAGGTATCTTGCAGTGCCCTGAGGGCACAATACTGCCTAGCTATGAAAATTAAAATTTAACTGCAGTTATAGAATTTTGTGAGACATCAGCTCCCTCCTGCTCTGAGTTGAAGAAGAAATCTAGGAGTCTTTGTGGAAACTGCAGACCCTGGCCTTCTTAAGTTACAACAGAGGGCCAGGGGCTTGCTCTCAGCATTGCTGATGAAACCCTCCCTGGAATACCTGATATTTCTCATAAGATGTGTTTCCTCCTAATTACAAGCAGTAAGGATTTTATTTTATTTTATTTTTTAATGTTGTTGGTGATTGAGAGATGAATTAAAGACTGGGTGGCATGACACACACTATTATTTTTGAGTTGACATACAATGAGTGCCAGGCTTTGTGAGTTTTCTCTGTACTCTACAAACAGAAGATATAAACAAAGGCCCGGTGACTTGCTTCATGGTCCTCCAAACTGGCCATATGGGTTCACCTAAAGACTTAACCCATAATGCAAGATGACCTTGAACTGCTAAAGTGTGCTGCACTTTACCAAAGTCTCCAGGCAGTTTGTGTGTGTGTGTGTGTGTGTGTGTGTGTGTGTGTGTGTGTGTGTGTATGGTGTGTCCTTGGAGGCACCGATTTAAAGTACACCCTCCAGAAAACCACTTGCTTTCATTCAGCCCTTTCTTTTATTTCTCCATAACCTTAGGCATCTCACTTTCAGTCTCTAATTTTTATAACACTCCCCTCTCAGCACTTTGGTGGGTCTTCCTCGTGATGTACCTCAAGGCCTTAAGAAAACTAAGAGCACTATATTTGCAGAGCATACAGAAGCCTTTGTAGCAAGTGCTATTAATGTTTTCCCTAAGCTTTGCTTGTCATCTCTGAGGTCAAAGATCTTTACCTTGATGGATTAAAAATTACTTGTTAACTTAATAGGGTGCTTTCTCTTTTCCAGTAACCACTGGTATTGGTTAGGCGCGAATATCAATGCTATTTACATCCCAATAGTACAAATTCTCTGCCCGGTTGGGGGCGGTGATTATCTATTCAAATTGACCACTCTGACACCAGAGGCCTTGATTCTGGTCCCCCAGGCTATTAGAGCACTGCTCTTCTGCTGGAGTGAGTGTTCCCAGCTGTTGGAATCTTGACACACCCTTGCAAGGAAAGGTTCCTGCTGCTACACACATACTGTGTCTGCCCTCTATGGTCTCCCATTGTCGTCTAAAGTAAAGGTGTCCTCCAGTGCGAATGGCATTCAAGAGCCTGGAGCCAGAGAAAAATCTGGGACAAAAGTGAACAGCTCACTAAGCAGAGTTTGTAGGAGATTTACACTGAAACCGATCCCCAGGCACAGGCATGGGATTTATAACAAGGCTGGGTAATTTGTTCTTGCATGCTAAGATAAGGATAAACAAATTTCATGCTGAGATGTAAACCCCTATCTGCAGAAGTCAGGAAGGATTCTGTGCCCTGTTGCTCAATTGCTGCCTTGACAAATTATCCCCAGAAGCTTGTTTCTTGCAGACTTTATCAAGAGGTCACACTGAGACCCAAGTGTTAAAGATAGAGATGGCTTGTCTTAATACAGAGACTGCTCTTATGCTCCTCTGCGTGGAAAAGCTCAGAAATGAAAGTGATCACACTATTTGGAAGATCACAGAAAGGCCCTGTGCTAGTCTTGAGCAACTCTGTGATACCCAGGTGAGATAAAGATATGTGCCAGAAGGCAATTTTTGGCCTTGGGCCCTGAACCACAGTCACAGGGGACCTGGCTATGGTAATTAGACATTATATTTTCTGTGATTTCTTGCCTTATCTGCATAGAGTGGACCATCCAGTGGCTTGCTGCGACTGTGTGGCTTTCCTTTCCACAATGACATCCATTTGTAAGGGGAGAGGGCAACTGTACCTCCTCTATTGTCTTTGTCCTCATTATTCATAAGTATACTCTGGGCATTGATGATGTTTTCCGAAATAAGACATACAGAGCTCTGATGTTTCTTGGAAAAAAATGGGAAGGAAAGTTAAAATTTGGAAATTTTAGGGACTAGGGAGATGACTCCATGCTTAGTAGGACCTGCACTCAATCTCCAGCATCCACATGGCAGTTTACAGCTGTCTATAGCTTCAAAAGGAGTTCTAACACCTTCTTCTCCCCAGGCACTACATGCTTGTGGTGTATGGACACACAAACAGAAAAAATACTCATAGACATAAAATTAAAAATACAGATTAAAAAATTAGAAGATTATCATCCAACAAAATACTTTATTGGTGTTCTTTGTGCTTTCTTTTTTTAATGATTTGAAACATTTTGTGATATAAGCATTATTACTCTCACTTTACAGATATGGGAACCCAGGCTTTAGAAATAAGAAATTCAACCCAGAAAACACAGCCAGAGAAGGCCATATCAGCTACTGGGAAGCAGAGTGTTGACTGTTCTAATATATTTATCAGGTAAGTCAAGCAAGGCTGTTCACCTGATGCCAAACTAGTGTGCCAGTACTTCATAGTATTCAGAAATGTGAAGGAGGCAGAGTCAATTATTTTTTGTCTTTTATAAGGAGGTAGCTGCACATAGTGGACAGAGTTCTTGGAATGTCCTGTGCCCACAGGACTTCTGGGAAATAGCTATGAGACATCCAGAAAACTATACTGAGAACCTTCCTCTGATCCAGACAGTGGGGTAGTCTGGTAGTTTGTAGGTCTTATTTAATTCTTACGTGCTCCTTTAAGCACCATCCCACTTTATGCATGAAGAAGTCAAGACACCAAGAATTTAGGAGCTAACCAGCTTGACTAAGAACTCCTGACTAATGGGATAGAGCCACCATTTGGTGTCATGTTCTCTGTGACTCCAAGCGTTACCCAGTACCCTCTAGAATAGCAGTTCTCAACCTTCCTAATGCTTTGACCCTTTAGTAGAGTTAGTTCCTCAGGTTGTGATAACCCTCAATCATAAAATTATTTTCACTGATATTCTTCATAACTGTAATTTTTCTCTTGTTATAAATCATAATGTAGATATCTGATATGCAGGCTATCTCATATGTGGTCTCTGTGAAAGAATCATTCAACCACCAAAGATGTTGCAACCCACAACTTGAGAACAACTGTTCTAGAAGAAAAGGCATGAGGATTCACTGTCCACTAGGACCTAGCAAGTAAGTATCTTCAGAGAAAGGCTTTCACTGCTGGCTGCTCCAGAACCATGAGCAAACACTATTGCTGGCCCAACTGCCAGAGCCTCTAGTTCAACAAGTCAGGAGTGGGGACTAAGCCCCTGCATCTCTATCAGACAATGCCTATCAGATGATGCTGAAGCTGAGGTTGGAGTACTTCACTTTGAGAAGTATTGCTTAAGGATATTAGAGTAGGGATTCTGAAAAGCTTATATGGTGATACAGGATCAAAATGTGGTGAGAAAGAGCAATTTCGTGATGCTTATATTTAGTGTATGTATTTATAATGTAATGCTTTCCTTTGTATTAGTCTTCAGATGTCAATAAAATATGTTTTGTGTGGTTGGAAATGTAGTTTTGTTGACAGAGTGCTTGCCTCGCCTGCAGAAAGCCCTTGGGTTCAAACTCCAGCTCCATATATACTCAGTGGAGTAGCAGACAGAGGAATGGGTGACAGGAAAATCAGAAGGCTAAGGTCATCATTGGCTATATAGAGTCTGAGACCAACTTGGACTACAATTAACCCAGACTCAAGTAAAAATACTTTGTGTAAATATCTACTTACCTATTTTAAAGCAAAAGAGGGACATGACTGTGTCTATACATGTGCTAGAGAGGATATTAAGTCTGTTTACCTTATAGTATAACCAGTGTAGTAGTTAGTTTCTGGCCTGTCCAGCCTGTGGTCTAGACTCACAGACCCGCAGTCCAGTAGAAACATACAGACACATTAATATTTGCTGATTGATCTAGGACCCAGGCGTATAACTTGCCAACCCTTTGCTCTTAAACTAACCCATGATTCTTATCTTGTTTAGCCATGTGGCTTAGTACCTTTTTTCAGAGCAGCATTTCAACTTCTTTCCTCTGCATCTGCTGGCATCTCATCTGGTGTCTCTTTGGGTTCCCTGCTCTGCTCTTCCTGTTCTCAGCATTTTCTTAGTCAGGTATCCCCGCCTACACTTCCTGTCTGCTTGCAGCTAATCAGCATTTTTATTAAACCAGTAGACCAGACAATTATTTACAGTGGAACAAATCACAATCCCACTATTAACCAGTTTAAGTTATTAATTATTAGTCTTCTGATGAAAGAGATGGAAGTCAAATCCAGATTCTTTCTTTTGAGATTGTATTTATCTGTGTATAACACATACTTACCATACACAGATGTCCAGAAAGCATGCTTCTATGTTTTTTGTATAATAGCACTTCTGAAAGTTGATTACCAATAGCAATCTTTAGTATTCCAGTAACATTCTTTAATAGGCTAATTTTTTTGTAGCCCAATCTTTGATAGTCCTTTAAAGCAATTTTTAGTAGCTCATAAACATTGGATCTTTCGCTTATTCTCACATGTTTTCTTTTATATTCAGGTTCTCAGAAAGCAGGTATGGCTCCAGTCACCTTCTGTGTGTTCTAGTGATATAGAAAGAAGACCTGAAGTGTTCATCTGTCTCTGCTTTCTGACTGGATGAGACACAATGTGAACTGCCATATTCTGTACTCACTGCCATCTACATCTTTCATGATGAACCCTGTTGGCTCAAAATGTTAGTGAGGGCAAACCCTTCTGAAAAAGGAGAGATAAGAAAAAGGGGAAGGAAGAAAGGGCAGTGGGAAGGAAGGTGGAAGGAACATGATCATTTTTATCAGGTGGTCAGTTCCACTTTTGTGATTTCAATGATCATATCTGTATAACATATATAACTATATCTAGTAGCTGGGGAAATGTGTAAAGGAAGTGTTCAGCTGATAAATTGTTTTTCTGCATGACATGAAAATCTTGTAGGGGAATGGGGATGATTGTGTATTAGTTATTCTCTCAATAATGTGGCTGTAACAGTTTGGGCAAAATCAGAAGAGCTTAGCTCTGTGATAAACACAGGAATAGAATAGCTCCTGAGAAGGCAGAGGAGCTTGAGACAAGCTACCCCCCAAAGGATGTGACTTTAAGTTTAAAGGTAAAGGCATCTATCTGTTTATGACTCTGGTTGGAAGCCAGAGCTGGACTCACCTGGAGACTCATATCTGTTCCATGTGTTGTCAGCCTGGTTTAATGCTATACAGTGGCTCTGTAGGACCACTAAACACTGGAGTGCCTGGGACACCAGGTTATTTTTTTTTTTTTTCCTACAGAGTGTTTTGTCCTATGTTCAGTCTCTTTACAAGGTAAAGGTTTCAGAGAGCTGCAAGTTATCCCTGTTGAATAACAAAAGACTCAAAATATGGTGAAATAAACTATCACTGTTTATTTACTCATACCTGGAAGTCCTCATTTGAGGTGAGGCTCAGTGTGATGATTCTCTGCTGCTCTCTACTTGTCTTCATGTGACTTATGATGGCCAGAGATGGTCTTCTCACCATTCTAGTTGGTTCTGTGCAGTGGGATTATACTCTTGTATATTGTAAATATTTGTCCCTCCTATTGGTTTAATTAAACGCTGATTGGCCAAAAGGCAGACAGGAAGTATAGGTGGGGCTACCAGACTAAGAAAACTCTGGGAAAAGGAAAAGCAGAGTAGAGATGCCAGGAGATGGAGAAGAAAGAAGACTAGAATACTGTTCTGAGGAAAGGTACCAAGCCACGTGGCTAAATAAGATAAGAATCATGGGTTGGTTTATGAGTAAGAGTTAGCAAGTAATGAGCCTGAGCCATAGGCCAAACAGCATGTAATTAATATAAGCCTTTGTGTGATTATTTTATAAGTGGCCAAGGGACCAAAGGTGGGACGATTCCTCTAGACCACAGTCCCACAGGGGTCAAAAACTACAGACTACAGTCCTACATTATTGACTGGGATTCTTGCCCCTAGAAAGCTAGTATAGGCTTCATATGGTGAAAAAAAATTCTTGAAGCCACAAGAAAATGGGTAAGTTACATGTTCAAGAGCTTCCTAAGTCTCTATTTTCATCCCATTTGACCACATCCACTGGCCAAAGCAGCAGTATGGTCAAGCTTATAGTCAAGATTCATGGTGAGATCTCGGGCTAATGTGGGAAGGCCTGAGCACAGTAGTGTGTACATTAAGATGAGCATTTCAAGCAGTTACTATCATCTACCATGTTTGATTAAACTAGGCATGTATAGCCTGTAGTCACTGAGCTGTGTGTGTGTGCCCTTAGGACAACTGAAAATGCAGTCCAACACATTTATAAGTGATAGCAATATCATGTCACAATGTTAAAAGATTGGACAACCTTGAAAGGACTCATATGTCTTTAGGACTCTTCCCCATCACAGATTTCCCTTTGGATGCATATTTTCCTCATTACTTTAAATGCAATCCTTGTCCCAAAGTTGACCTCTGCTCCTGGAAGCACTTCCTTAGCTTACCAGCCAGAGGGAAAATGATCTTTCTCCTTAGTTTTATTCTGTGACTGGCTGGGGAGAAGGGGCTGATTAATGATGGGGCAGATGCATGCCCTGAGGCTAAGCAAGTGGGCTACTGTGATTGGCAGTTCCCATTTGAACTTCATGGTTAAACAGACACTGTGGAAAGAGCAGTTTGGGAAACACCATTATTAAAATGAAGGGGTATCTTTCTAAAATACTAAAATGAGAGACATACTGGCCAGATAAACAAATAGTTAGACACCATGTTAAGAACTGTGTGAGCCAAAAGCCTTTCTTCTGTAAGCATCCTATTTGTTTTGTTAGATGGCCTAAGGGTGTGTGTGTGTCTGTGTGTGTGTGTGTGTGTGTGTGTGTGTGTGTGTGTGTGTCTGTTTTTAAGAAAATTTTAGCTACTTTAAATCTACTTTCTATCTTCTCTATCACTTTGTTAAGCCAATATGCACAGTATTTTCTTTGAAAAAAAAAAATGCAGACTGCCATCCACTGCTAGCCCTGTAGGATAGCTTCCGACAGGGTGTTCTTTGTGGTAAATGTGCAATAGTGATTACATTGCCTTGTCACTCATCTCTCCCAAAGTTGTGCTAGGAGCCAGAACAGAAGGCAGAAAAACAAAAGAGGACCCAGAGCCATAATTGCCTTTCATCTTCCTGTCTGGCTAAGACTTTAAAACACACTAATGATGCTCCATACTGGGCTCTATGAGATATGTGGCGAACAGAAACACTAGGGTCCTCTAAGCCATGCACAGCCTGTGAGCCATGCCTTTCAGTTGGGTTGTATTGAGGGGCACCAGCATATGTGGACAGAATAGCAAACTCTTTCTTTGCCTTTTTGTTTAGAGAGTAAGGAGAGGCAGATATGGAGTAGTGCATGAGAGTGAAGGCATGTTGGCCTTGAGAAGATGCTATCCAACTTCCACTTTTCTTGAGACTGTGTAGCAGGCTCTGTTGCATAGGTAGCCATGGCGATGTGATGCCTCTGTCTTCTGTTGCCAGCTTCTTTCCCAGGGACTTGAGCGGTCTTTGCTGTCACTTGTTTCACAGACTCCCTTAGACAAAGCACTGCTCACAGGCATTCCTTAATTGGTGGCACTGGCTCCTTGCTGTCTGGTGCCCTGAGGCATTACACAGCCACTCTGCCCAACAAGAAACTGCAGGGAATTGAGATATCTCCACTACTGTTAGCAGATACTGGCTTGTCTTGAAGGAGTCATGGAGCTCACCTGAATTCTTTCTTGGCAGTTGGACGTGCCTCAGCATTTTGTTGGAGGGGTCTGGGCTGTGGCTAACTAAGGAGAGAGAACTCTGGCTCCCCTGTGTTTTCACAACTCCTGGCCATCAGTGTGTCCCAGGAACCAAGGAGGAAATCTAGAATGCAGATTGATTTGTAAGTGCAAAGTGGGACACAGACTAAGATACTTCTTCACACCCACAGGCTCATTGAACATTAATTTTTTAACACAGAAAAGTTGACCAGAAAATACAAAGTTTTCATATTACTTTCCTCTGTTTTCCATGTCATTAATATCTTGCTTGAATGTAACACATTTACTACAGATTCAACTGACAAACCAATACATGGTTATTAACTAACACCTACAGATTCTATCAAGGGTCACTCCTAGCCCTAGTAAATAAATAGTGCTGTACATATAGATAACTTTCTCTGTTCTGAAAAATGTCCTGTACACAGCTTGTCTATTTCTTTCTCATTCACTTTGAACTTTGGTCTGTTTGTAATCTACCTGATTTTGCCTTTTCGAAAATATTTTATAGCTACAATTACAATGGTGGCAGATATTTCAGGCTGGCTTCCCAGCAGTATTATTTAGCATTTCTCTTTATCTTGGTGTCACTGAGTAATATTTCATTGCATTATAATTTATTAGATATAGATACTATGTATTCTAGGCTAGCCTTGAACTCACTGTTGATTTCGTGCGTGAGAAGAGATACACACTACTAAGGCCACACAAGGGTTTTTTTTAAGAGAATTCCCAGGTAGCTACAGAAACAGAAGCAGGACAAAAGGAGATAAGAAGAGAGAGACCAAAACGTGGTGTCTCTTTTTAAGAGAAGGGGTGTGCGCGGGTTTAGGTAGTCACATTTAGGGCATGCCTCCGTATGCATCCAGGGAGGTGCTTCTGTTCCCAGTGCTCAGTGCAGCTCTGTTTATGCAGACATGCCCAGGGGCATGCCTCCATAGGAGGTTCATCCCACAGGAGCCATGTTGGCTCAACCACGTGGAGTGCCAGGAATACTTACACTCAACACCCTCCTACATCAGTTGGGATTTTATGCAGATCAATAAGCAATATGTATAGGGTTGGAGATATGACTGAATAGGGAAAAGCACTTGCCACATAAACAAGAGGATGAGGATTCAGATCCCTGTAATCTCCGTGGAAGCTGTATGTTCTAGTACAAGCATCAGTAATCCCACTGCGCCTACAGGAAATAGCAGGCAAAGATAGAAATTTCTAGAAGCTTGTAGGACTGCTACTGCCAGCTTGCGCAGTGTCAAAGAGACAGTGTCTTAAACAAGGAGGAAATTAAAGGACCCAATGTTGTCAGATGGCTTCCACATGCATGTCTGCCATGCATGTACTGCTCCCTCTACACAAGTATGCACATACATGTTCTCTGCACATAACACAATACACATATACATACATTCACAAAATATGGTTAGGAAAAGAACTCCATCATTTTAGTGATTATGACTTGCTTTGATGAGGTAATCAGAGTATTGTTGTGTAATATATTAAAATAATGTCCTTAGATGAGGGATGAAATAAGAATGACTGAATTATAGTAACCACATTTTAAATGGCCCATGTTCAGAATAAAACAGTGGACCAAGAATAAGAATATGTGGTCCAATGTAAGTAAGAAAATTGATAAATTGTTCCTCTACCCATTCCTTTATCTATGCATTGCCTCTGTTAATGCTGATATTTTCAATCCCTTGCTATATTATATCATGCCTGACTGTGGAAATAACATAATGAGCAAAGCAGATACAAATTTGACTGATGGAGCTTACTGGAAAGTTGTGGATTTATCAAAAAGTTACATTAATGAGTGCATAATTAATTATAAGCAGAGGGAAGTACTTGAGGAAGGAAACGTGACCTTTGGGAGTCAAGGCCCATTTCCTAGAGAAGAGACGGTTGAGAGAGATAACCAACAATCTGCTTGGAAGTTAGCCTTCTTCTGAGACCAGATCCATGAGCATCCTGCTTCTGAAGGCTGCCTTCTACTGTTTCCTGCTAGGGTTCCTCCATGCTGAAGCTGTCATTCATATGGAATGACTAGGGTATATAGTGTGCAGGATCCTATGACACAATCTCAAATTGCTGGCAAAGAGACATAGGAGTGCAATGATTAAGGGAATTTTATTTCTTTTACAACATTTTCCACCTCACTTTTCCTACAAAATATATCTTCAACAGTCAGGATATTCTCAACACTAGTATAAAATTAAATGAAATATGATCTCTGCCTTTGTGGTTGAAACTATCGAGTCAACACAGAGTTGCATAATATGCTTTCTGACAGCAGCCGTCACGGGGTTCTCTAGGGACATCCATGTGTCTGTTCACCCTGTGGCATACATTAAGTGCATTCTGTGTGCCTGGTGTTGGGCTGGGCCAAAGATGTAGACGAGAAAGAGATATGCCATCCACCTACAGGTACCTCATTTTCTAGTGCGGGGGATAACTTGTCAAAACCATTAGAGCAGCTAATTTTAAGGTGGAGACATGAGGTAATGGAACTTTGCAAGGAGGAGATACTTTCAAAAGTCCCTGCTTCAAAACTGTTTTGCTTGAAGCAGAGGAAATAAACCTCTTCCTACTTTACAGTAGCATCACTTATGGAAATGTATATGACTATTTTAGCTAAAATATTCTCTTCAAGTAATCTGAGACCTAGGATGACGAATTCCTTAGGGTGCAGAGGAAGGCTCAGAGTCTCAGCTCTAAATACAGAACATTCTGCTTCCTGGGGTGGAGGACTGAAATCAGCAAGCAGAGGTCAGTCCCTCTCAGATGCAAATGGCACTTAGTTATTTCCCAGGACACATCTTCCTGGTGTCTTATAAATGAGTTGGATAGTCTCAGGGCAAAGGTAGCCCTGACTTTTCCTCCAGTATAAAAACTTAACCATTTCTTGTCCTGGTATGCTTGGTTATTTTCAAGAAGGCTCTGCCTCAGTTGTGGCCCATTTTAGTTCATCCAGGACAATAATGAAAAAGCCAGTGTGGCATGGGATGTGTTCACAACTAGGATTTGAATGTTGGTGAGATCTGATGACCCCTGGAAGCTTGTTTGTACAAGCAGACGCTCTGCTACACCATTGGTTGGGCTCCAGGGTGAGAGAATTGCAGACACACTGAAGATCCTGTTTCACTTATGCCCTTCTTCCTGTCTGATAGAACTGGATAAGCAGATATGAGGAAGGAGCAACCCTCTCTTCCCCACACAAGATAGTTCTCCCAAGGTGTGTTTCTGTGAGGAGTCCCTGCGTGTCCCAAGTCTTGAACTTGCCACCCTGTCCAAAACTCTCCAATGCTGCTACAGCATTGCTGCTAAGAATGGAGGCACAGCATTTGAAATTGGACTCAGCTGCCAATTATCAATGAGGTCATAGCCAAGTTGTTTTATCTCCTTAAGTATTGTCTGTTAAGTGAATTCCATTGTAGTTATATATCAGGATCTGAATAGGAAACATCCTGCACTCATGTTAGCTTATTTACAGAGGGGCAACTTATAAATGTGTAGGAAAGAGTTAGCAAAACCACAAAAGCGCTACGGAGAGCCAGCACCTGGGGAAGTGTTTGCTGCCCGGTGATGGAGGCCTGATGACCTGAGTTTGATCCCCAGAACTCATGTGGAAAAGTTGTCTTCTTACCTCCTCAGTAATGCTGAAGTTCCCCTTCCGTTCTTCACACACACACACACACACACACACACACACACACACACACACACACACACACACCTTCTTTAAACAGAGGAAAAACTGCAAAAGATGACATTGGCAAGGCAGCAGATTAAAAACAGAGAAAAATCTCCAAAGTAGAGCTAGGAATTGGTGCTTAGAAAAAGTTTCTTCTTCTTCTTCTTCTTCTTCTTCTTCTTCTTCTTCTTCTTCTTCTTCCTTCTTTTTCTTCTAAAAATAATAGTTTTGCTAGTTTCATACAATATATTCTGATCATATTTATTTCCTTCTACAGTTCTTCCCAGGTGAGGAACTACTGACATCTGATAGGAACTGTTTCTTAAAGAGAGGCCATAGTATTCCAGTCTATCAGAAATGACCTTTCAGGGAAGGAATCTAGCTTTGTTTGACTTCCTTTCTACGAAATCTAAACCCAGGCTCTCCTGAGGCTGTTCAAGTTGAAGCTAGAACATGAGAGAAGCTGACAGAATCTCTGCAGAGTGGCCTCACAGAGTAGAGTGAGACAAATGGAAACTGATGGCCAGGGCTGCAGAGGGTCACAGGATGTAACCAGCACCAACTGCCCCACAGGCTGCATAGCTCACTAAATTAGGTGATGATGTCAGGTGCTCTGCACAGTCCCTGGCACCAAGTATTTAATGAAAGGCCACTATCAGTATTGCTGTTGTCAAGTGTGGAAGAACAGCCAATGTTGTAGAGCTAAGGCACAAGGAAGGACTTAACCTGTGTAGCAGAGGTCATGCCCCTGCCCCACCAACCCAAGCACAGGTAGGGATAAAATAATGTTTCTTTTGCTATAAAAAAAAAATTGGTTTTTGACTCCCCTGGTTTGAAGAAGGCTCACATGTTTCTTTTAAGCTTTCCCACTCTCGGCATGTGCTCTGTCTTTTCTGTCTATTTCTGTTCCAATCGTGCTTTGATGAAGAAAATGTTATTCTAGATACAACCCACTAAGGTCACAGTTCTAAGAAGAGCACGGGTTCTTGGGGGTCTCTGGAGGGACAGGAAGTAGGGCCTCACTGTGCCAAGACACAGTTATTTGTGAGAAGTACCGACATGATTGGCTATCACCACAAAGTCCAGCTTTACTGGACAGAGAGATTCCTCCTGTCTCGAAGGGTTCTTTGGCCTTTAACTTTCTGTGTGAAAACTATCATATTACCTAGATTTCTTTCAACCAAAATTTTACCTCACAGGAGCATTTCACTAATTTCAAACATCAGCAACCAGGATAGTCCTTTTCCATGAGGGGGAGAAATCATGGTCACTTGTCTCTCCCCCCACTCCCCATCACCCAGCTCTGCTTTTTGGGTTGGAAGGTTGTCTGTCTAGCACTGGGGGAAGGGGAGTCGGGATGAGCAGAACAGAGCTGCTTCTATTTAGTAAGCTATGATATTACAGAAGCTGATTGGAGGGCAGGTACCCCGGCCAGCAGGGTCTTTAGGAGGTACACAGAACTGTCAGCCCTCCATGGCAGGCTATATAAAAGAAAGAGCAAGAATAGCTTGCTGTTCACTAGTCAAGATAGGCATGCCACCTGATTCTACTTTTCCCTGATGCTGTGAACTTGGGTGAACTAGGCATTGTCTCCCCCTGTCTTTTCGTCTGCTAAAGGTAAGAGAAGAATATCTCACCTCTCCACACAGTAATTCCTGCACTCAAGAAGTTGATGCAGGAGAAGCAGGAATTAAAGACTGGCCTGGATCACTTGGAAAGACCAAGTAATTGGTGGTACCAATCTCCGAACAAACAACAACTTACTCGTAGGATTTTTGAACAAGTCCAAGAACACAAAAACGCTACTTCATATTCAATAATGGTGCTCTCTATCCCCCCCATTCTCAATCACTTCTATAGCACTTTATCTAAAACATAAAACAAAGACCCCAGCAACAGATGTAGTTGCCTTAGTAGAAGGCTTGTCTAGCATGCATAAGTCGTTCTATTTCTAACTGGATGTAAAGCTGTTAAGACTTTGGAGGTAGAAACAGCAAGATCATCCTCTGTTACTTAGAAAGTTCTAAGCCAACCCGAGCTATGTGAGATCCTATCTGAAACACAAAAAGAAACAACAACAAAAGCAGCCATAAATATGCCAGCATTAGGGAGACAAAGCATCCTCAGGGATGCTCTAGTTCACTAAACCAGGGTAAGGAGGCTCCTGAAATCGGGCTCAACACTTCAAAGGCAGTCTGCTGTCCTATGGAAGCCTTCTTATGCAGAAAGTTCCATTGCATGGCCTATACAAACACTGCACATGCGCATACCACACTCTGGGCTCTCTCACGGAGGAATTCTGGTGGGAGGCTCAGAGAATAAGATTGTAACTGTCTCTCTGCTGATGTAGGAAAATTCCAATAATTGCCATTTAGAATGTTGCCTGCGGTGAGATACTGTAAAGATTGCGAGGAGGAGTGAGATAAATAGTATCACTTTTGGACTTGACTGCAGTTTAAAACCAAGGTCACTGGGAGGCCAAAGCAGAAGGAAGGAAGGAATGTTGTCCTTGGAGCCAATTCAGCCGGAGGCAAGTCAAGTTCGCCCTGGCTTCTGTCTTAGGCTTCCCACCTATGAGTTTCGAGCTGTGTCAGGCAGTACCAGCCCTTTGCAAATCAGCTGTGAGTCTGCCTCCAGCAAGGGAGCAGAGCATTCTGCCAGCCAGGAAATTAACTCCCAGTGTGACCCGTGCTCTGCCTGGCCCACATAGCCCCTCTCCGGACTCAGACAAAAGAGTCTTTCAGAACCTGGCTACCTAGAGCTGAACTCTTCAACAAGGCTTTCTGTGTTTTGCCTTTAAGCTCCACAGCAGGAATACCAGGTCCTGCAGTTGCTAAGATTAAGGATTTTCTTCCTTCTTTTTTTCTTTGAGCTCAGTTTCTGTTGAGGAGAGACCTAGAGATAGATTACTGTTTCCTTGGCAAATAAAGAGAGGGTGCTTGAGCTGCTGGGGCATTTAGGAAGATCAGCTGTGATGCAGACTTCGGTTACTAGAGCTGTTCAAGTCACACCCATTGGTGTCGCTAACTAAGGCCTATTGAGACCACTCAGCCCCAAGTGCACACAGAGGGACCATGGATTGGAGTAAAGAGGTAACCTAACATGAATATTTATGCACTGTGTGACCCTCATTCCGTTATCCAGTCAGCTTATTTTTATTTCACTCACTTTCTTCCCATTTACAGTCCTTATTTATTGCAAAGATAGGACTATTAGCAATATAACACATCAAGGTAGATTTTCTTTTTCTATTTGTTTTTTAATTGCTTTCCCCCACCCCTGGTTTCTAATACATTTCTAGGAAAATGTATTAGATCATTGCTGTCAAAATCTAAGAGACTGGGGGGTATCGTTCCCATTTTGGTGTTTTGCTAGGCACTTAGGTCACAGAGACTGTGTGAGTCTTGCGGACAGTAAGCCATGGCCACTCCTACCAGTCAACATTTAGTGACGGAAATTCTCTATTTTTTCAGTGAAAATAGAACAGACATTTCTATTTATTATTATTATTATTAATTATTATTATTATTATTATTGACTTAGGGTCTTACATTAAAGCCCCACATGGCATTAAAATTGTGATTTTCCTGTCTCAGCATCTGGAGTGCTGAAAGAATAGTCAGGGACCATGACACTGGGCTCAGGATCAACATTTCTAGAAGGACACTGGATGCCTATGACTTGGAGTTAGAATAGTGGCTTCACAGCCCAGCAATGCTACCGATTATCTCTTTGATGCTAGGAAATACTGTGAGCCTCCTTTTACTCTTATTGAAAATGAAAACATTAACAGAACCATCTCCATAGAAATGGTACATATTAAAACACCCGAAGTGTACACTGGTGTCCACCTGGTCCTTTACACGCTTGAAGCTGATAATTGCATGCATGTTATCCTAACCATAGCCCAAGAGGAAAATGAGGTACTCTCTGGTCTAGCAGGGGAAGAGTCTTTTCCCATGACAATATCTAATACAATTTGAAATTAGCTGTCTGCAGCATGTCTGCTTCTTTTCACAGCTATGAGCTACTCAGGATGAATAGCCATCAGTGTCTCTTGCTGAGACTATTTGAAATCTGGCCATTTTGAGCTTTGGGGGCCCATATTTTGGATTCAAATGATAAAAAAAAATTCAGATGGGGTTTTTCTCATACTAGATCCTGTATAAGTTTGGAGGTTTCAGAAATGTCATGTTACTGGTTTGACTCCTGGTGAGTTTCTCAGCAGTGAGAACCACAATCTCAGCGCCAAATTCTGCTGGTGTACTTTAGTGTGACCACAGTTTGCTGAGACATTTGTCACTAAATCTCAAGCAAATACCCTGGCCATCTCCTGATGTCATTCACAGGAATGATCAGAAAGAACCACCGGGTTATTGGGGGCTGTCGGAGAGGTGGGACAGCTGCCTAATATGTAGGAGCAGAAGCTGGATATTACCTCTCATTTCCTTGGCAGCTGGTCATATGCGCTAGATGTTGTTATTGAGAGAAGCATTTGGATTGAATGAAGAAAGAAGGCTTTACATCCCAAATTAGATCAGTTGTAGAATGAGTTCCAATGAGTGAAAATTTGCACATTGACAACTATGTCCTATGGTCTAGAAGCCATTTTTAAACATGCTAGTCCAAAACTGTTCGTTGTCAAGAACATAACTAAGATCCCTTCTGTTATTGTGATATATCTGATGCCTAACCATTTGCAAAGGCTTTTCTTTTTATATTTGATTTTACTCATTCATATGTAGGTCATTGGCTGGCCATCAGATAGCTACTCTGTCTCACCTATGGCATCAGGCTTCCTATCTGTATCAGGCTTAAGGAAAGCAACAGTAGCTATTGTTTGTTTTTGAACACCATGTAGTCTTACTGAAAAAATAAGCAAGCAGCATTTTAAATAGCACTTGATAGGTCTATAGTGGAAATTCAATGAACAGAGGAAGGACAGAAAACAGCTACTCCATCTTAGATTGGCTGTGTCCCTGTCTGTAAGACTTTTACTTCATTGCTAACATATAGAGGGGCTCAGTTCACTGCCAGTGGTGCCACCCTAAGTAGATGACCCTAGCCTCTGTGGCCTCTGCTTCGGTTCTTGCTTCAAGGTCTCTGCCTTGAGCTTTCCCTCCGTGATGTAAGGAGATGTTACATGTAACATGTAACAGGAGACTGTTAGATGTAAGATGAAATTAACCTTGTCTTCTCTCTAGATTGTTTTGGTCAGTGTTTTATCAGAGCAACCAAAACCAAATTAGGACAGTGGGGAAATCATAAGTGTAAGGATTTCTGACACTCCACATGGTGAACCCAACATGGTGCTGGGTGAAACAAAAATTCCTGGTATGTAGCGACCACATGGTAAAGTCAACATGGCTCCTGCAGGATGTGCCACATACAGAGGCATGTCCCAGGCATGGCTACATAAACCCATGCCCACCATCTCTCCTAAAAAGAGATGCCATGTTGTAGTCTGTCTCTCCTCCTCTCTTCTGTTTCTTTGCTCCTGTACCCGGCTGGCAACTCTCCTGTGATCCTGGTAGTATGTGTGTCTCTTCTCATATGCAAAACCAACAATAGGCAGTTCTGTTTCTGTGGAATAGAGTATATTGAATGATTAGTGAAGAGAGATGTAAATGGAGAGAGGAAGTGTAGGTGTGATATAATGGCAACATTTTCTTGTCTTAGTCAACAGACCAAGTTTTTTAATCTCTTGAGTTAGAGTTGCCTGTGGGACTTGGATTGGCCAATAAGAAATTAACAAATATGAAGTAGAAGATTCTTGAGAAATGCCTGTACAGGCAGTTTTGATGCTGTTTAAATTAGAAACTGACATTGTTATAAACTCAGAGTAGTCTGTTGGATAATGAGAGACTTGTATTTGTCTTGGTTTGTACCTGTCTCTTAGTCACCTTAAGACATAAGCAGTGAGACCCAGAATCAGAATGGCCTGAGTGACCAATGGATATAGGAGTTGCCTAGCTGAGCTCAGCAGAACTGCCCCACAGAGTACTTAACATTGGAATTGTGAACTAAATAAATAGCTCTGGTTTATTATAATCCATTATATTTGAATATCTGTGTGTGTGTGCATGCATACATGTATGTGTGAATGTGCATGCTCATGTATATGTGTGTTTTCAAGAGTGTGTGTGTGTTCAAACTTTGATTTATCCTTTAAAAATATGCTCAGTAACATGGTATTCATGATGATCTAAAATCCATGTGAAGTAATTTAAACTTTAATCTGTGAGTGTCATGATTACTTCAAAATTAGAAGTCATGAAAGCAGCAGTATCTCATACATATTTCAGGAACACTGTTGGATGTAGTCAATGACATCATGTGTCCTTAAGTACATCGCAAATTATAAATGCAAAAAAATTATGAGTTAAAATAGTGCATGCATATGACTTGGGGAAGCATAAGACAGAATTTCAAGGCAATGCCCAAAACAACTTGTCTGTTTTCACAAATGGCATAGCTAGCTATAACAACCCCACCCCCAATATCTTAGTGCTCGTAGTCAGCCCAGGGTGGAGAAGGACTGGTTAAAGTGAGTGGCTGGAAGAATGTTCCAAGACTATGGCAGCTTCCCCAGTGTTGATCTGGAACATAAGGTTCAGTTTGGCTCCTGTTTCAAAGGTTTGAGTCATGAGACCTCAGGAAAGCCTTTCAAGAGATTGTTGTTGGGAGAAAAGTCAAAGAAATAAATAAAAATTAACATGTTTTTAATAGCCTTATTTACAACACAAACTAACATTATTGATGTCTAAAAATAAGAAAATGAAGATGTAAAGTATTACGGAATCACAAAATTCAAATCCATGCAAACTTGAAGAAGTGTTCCAGGAAGTTTGGCACAGAGAAAACATTCATTACTACAAAACACAGAGATAGCAGACAGCATGGCTGGAAACATGCATACTTATAGGAGATCTTATTTCTTAGCCTTCCTGGATAGATGTAAGCACATGACTAAATGTTTGCTGTGCCAGAAGATCTGGAGTCAGGTGTGCTGATTCTGGGCTGTCTCTGTCTGTGGTGCTGTTTACATACTCCTGTGCCCATTTTTTTTCCTGAAGGTTGTCTTCCAAATGTGTTGGTGGGAGCCAGCAGACACATCATGGACCCAGAGCTTATTTGTAGGATGTCTCATGTGCATGAGACCCTTGCATCACCAGACTCAGGTGACCTATGAACTGCTGTGTGTTAGAAGGGCACTATGTGAATCTCTGGAGGACAACATGGAATTCATTCAATCACAGTCATGGAAAGTCAAACTTTCACACTTCTATCTGTTTGATTTTTCTGGCAGACTGAAAGAGTTAAGATGAACAAAAGAATGAAGAACTAGAAAGATCTCAGGTAGGTGTTTTTAAAGTCTGAATCAACTTAACCTGTTGATTTTGGAACCATTTCCTTTTCTTTCTTTCCTTTTTCCACTATTTCTGTTGACCTTGTGGTCTGCTGCTCATTGCTATGTTTGTAAGTGATCTTCAGAGGAGTAGATTATAAATTACACATATATACACAAAACCATACATGTATAAATACATGTACATATATGTATAGACACATATAAATGTATATTCAAATTTGGTTCAGGTGATTATCCCAGAACCTCACAGAATGACACCAGCACCATTCATAAAGGATCTTTGCCAGTATAATCAGATTAATATGTAACTCTTATGATGGGTGATAATTTACTATAACTTGCATTTTGTCATGACCCATAAGCACACAGAGAGGATGGCATCAGTCATGCCAATTCAGAAAGTAAAGTGCTAGAGTTGCAAATCAAAGATTACAAAGAACTACTGCTCTCTAAGAGAAGCTGAGATAGGATTCCACACGTGAACATTTAGAGAGGTCATAGCCCCGCTAATCACATTCACTTTGAATTG
This sequence comes from Sigmodon hispidus, assembly GCA_004025045.1. NCBI lineage: Eukaryota > Metazoa > Chordata > Mammalia > Rodentia > Cricetidae > Sigmodon > Sigmodon hispidus. The sequence continues at coordinate 67,030 of PVIH01003760.1, forward strand.
CTGGCCTTCAGAACTATGACATAATGCATTTCAGGTTCTTTCTTTTCTTTTAAATTAAGGTTTATTTAGTTTTTATTTTTGTGAGTGCGTATCATATCAGTGGGAGTTTATGTTACTATGCCCACAGAAGTCGGATAGTGAGGGAACCTCTGGAACCAGAGAGAGTTGTAAGCAATTGTGGACCACTTGATGTGAGAACTAGGAACTGAACCCAGGACCTCAGCAGGAACAGCCGGTACTCTTAACTGATGTGCCATATCTCTAGCCCGATATTTCAGTTGTTTTAAGTCACCCAGTTACGGGTACTTTGTGACTGAAATTCTGGAAAGCAAATACACATTCTGTAGGTGGCATATGTGTAGCTTGGTGACTTATAACAGCAACAACTGAGTACTGTTCCTTCATAGTTCCTGTGGTTAAGACGCCAGTGCCATCTGGACAGAGATTTCACATGGGATTGCAGTAGGCTACTGCATGTCCCTGTAGAACTGTAACTAGATAGTGCATTTTTAGAGTTGTTCTTTCAATGGCTATTTTCATGGTGCTGGCTGAGGATAAGTTGTAGTTCCCTGAAACTATCAGGGAGCTGAGAATTTTTATAGCCACTGTCTTCCCAAGACACAGGAGGAGAGAGTGGTGCGGAGGAGAGAGAGAGAAAGAGAGAGAGAGAGTCTAAGAGAACATAAGTTCCTTCAGTCCCTTTCTCTCTGTCTTTGTCCCTTCCCCCTCTCTGAGTGTGTGTGTGTGTGTGTGTGTGTGTGTGTGTGTGTGTGTGTGTTTGTATGTGTATGTGTGCCACTGATTTAAAGCTAAATCTGTTTTTTAGGCCTGGTGTTTTCTCCCGCAGGAAGTCTCTTCTTTCCCTTTCTCCTAGGAGGACTAATGTCTACTCTCTCCAGTGTGACCTGTTTCTACAATGTGTGCACATGGCTCCTGGCAGCTCACTTCATGTTCTCTTTCTGCTTCTTGGATGTCTTGACTGAAGTTATCCTTCATTGTCAAATGATGAGGGGGCTCAAAGGATACTTTCTTCTGAAACTAAGATTTCTAAGCTAGTCATCAAATGGTCATTTCTTCAGCAATGGGATAAATGACTATCAATGAAAAATTTGGTAAAGTAATAACTGTCAAATGGTAAACCTAGGCAAAAACAATCCATTTTTCATTCTCTGATTTTCTTCCTTATAGTATTATATATGTAAATAGGCGTTTGGAAATAAAGTTCAGTGAGTTTTAACAAAGGTAAATACCTGTGTTAAACACTTCCACAGTCAGATTTTAAGCATTAATGTTTTAAAGAAAGTTTTAATCATATGCGTATATGTGTAGCTTTGTGCACATGAGTGTCACACTTACAGAGACCAGAAGAGGGTGATAGATCCTTTGGAGCTGCAGTCACAGATGATTGTGAGTCACTTGATGTGGATGTTGGAACCAAATTCTGGTGCGCTGGCAAAGCAGTTCATACTTTTAACATCTGAGCCATCATTCCAGCCCACATAATCAGGTTTCTTTTGGTATTTGTTTTTTTTCTGAGACATTTTCAGGTAGACTAGGCTGGTCATTTGTAGCTAAGGATGGTCTTGAACTTCTGATACTTTTGCCTCTGCTTCCAAGTGCTGGGATATTGGTGTATACATCATATCTTATTTGGTTTCATTGTTCATTTTTTACCCTCTGATTTTCTTCCTAACTTTGCCCTCTTGAAGAGAGTAAACTTAGGTCAAGAAACCCCATTTTGTATTCTAGTAGCCATTTTACAAAAAAAAGGTAAAAAAGTTCAATTTCACATTCCTGGCAGGGGCTTGCCCAGTTTCAAGAAAGAATAAGCTAAGCACTATCTAAGGACATCTGGATGATCCAACCTTCAGGCAGTAAAATGGCCATCCCACCCAGGTGGGGTCAGGAATGTTAAACTGTAAAAGGTCCCTAAGCATGAACCAATCAGCTGCACACTTGCACCCTTGACCCCAAGTTACCCTGCCTTGTGGTTTTTGCCTTTAAAAAAGCTTGTGTAATTTGAGGTGCTCACCCCTTCCTTGCCTTATACATTGGGTGCATAGAACAAGCTCCCTAACTGGCTTATATTGCATTGACAGTAAACCTTGCTGTTGCATTTCGGACATCTCTGTCTCCCGTGGTCTGTCTGGGGGTCCAGCTTTGGGCAGAACACCCTCACTGTAACACCCAGGGCTTTAGTTCATGCCTAGGCAAGTTTTTTTTTTTCACCCAGTTTTAGTTTTATCCCACAAGCCATTTTCAGATATTTGTAGAATTTCATCTGACACTTCTTTAGAGTCACCCACTCCTAAATCCTTACAACCACTGCTTTGCAGTCCATCACCGTGTGTTATTTTGTCATATGAAGAGTGTTAAGTGTTGAAATGGGATCTCATGAGACTAGTTGAATATTTTTTCACTTGGCACATTTTCCTTGAGATCTATCGAGAGTGTTAGATTCATGAATATTTGTTCCTTTGAGTGTATGGTACTCTGCTGGATGGGTACACTAAGCACCGGTTGTTTATTCAGTATTCAGTACTTGGGTACTGAAGAGCTTTTGCCTTGATTCCTTTTTCAAGCTGTTATATATAGCATTGCTATAACTTTTTATGTACAGACGTTCAAGTGAATAGAGTTTCTGCTTTTTAAGAGGAAATGGCCAGCAGTAAAACTGCTGAGTCATGTGTTGCAGACATAAGTAATTGCCAACTAGTTCTTTAGGATGAGTCACTACACTGTTTTCCATTCCCACCTGTGGTGTAGGAATTTCATTTGCTCCACCTCCTCCCTAGCACAGAGACTATCTTCCTCATTTCAGCCACTCTAGCACATATGTAATAGCATCACAGGCTTTTAATTTGCTTTTCTCCAATGTCCAATTATGCTGAACATATTTCTATACACACATTTGCATCCTCAAATCTTACTTAAGGACACATCTGTCTTTTGCCCAGTTTGTTTTATTACTGTTGAGTGTGGAAAGTTCTTTTTATCTGTGTTCAAGTCTTTTGCCAGCCATGTAACTAGAAAATATTTTCTCTCAGCCTGCACCTTGCTCTTTCAACATTTCATCACATCTTCCACAAAGAAGGTTTTCATTTTCTTGTTTTTTAAAAAAGATTTATTTATTATGTATACAGTGTTCTGCCTGTATACCAGAAGAGGGCACCAGATCTCATTCTAGATGGTTGTGAGACACTATGTGGTTGGTAGAAATTGAACTCAGGACCTCTGAAATAATAGGCAGTGCTCTTAACCTCTGAGCCATCTCTCCGGCCCCCAAGGTTTTCATTTTCATGGAGTCCAGCCCATTTTTTTTCTCTAATAAGGTGTGCTTGGACTTTCCAAGAGTTGTAGTTCTGTATTCCTCTAAGGTTTTTGAGATGAGAGAAATGTCTTATGAATTATTTCTATATAGTAATCATGTCTCTCTGGCTGCTTTCAGAAATTCTTCTTCATCACTTCTCATTAGTCAACTAGGAATGCACTAAGGTATTGAACGCCTTGGGTTTATCCTGTTGAGGTTTTTTCATGGCTTTCTAAATCCATAGGCTTAATTGTTTTGTCACATGTGAAAAGTTTTCAGTCATTATTTCTTTAAATATTTTTCTTCCTTTCCTGAAACTCTGGTGACTTCAATGTCAGATTTTTTTTTAATTGCTCTATTGGCTTAGCAAGTGCTAATTGTTCTTCAATTATTTTACTTTCTGTTTTTCAGATTGGAAGATTTGTATTGATTTATTCTTAGGTTTATATATAATTTCCTCCATTATTTCTAATTTGATATCGCATTTCAATCAGTGACTTTATTTGTTATTTCAGATTTTTATTTCTAAAATTTTAATTCTATCATTTCTATGTGTATGTGTGTGTGTGTGTGTGTGTGCATGCATGTGCCTGTGTAATATATGTGAATATGCATGTTGAGAATAGATGATAACCTAGGATATTATCTTCAGAAACGTCAGCTACCTCTTGAGACATGCTGTCTTGCTGGTTGGGAGTTTACTATTTAGTCTAGACTGTGCAGCCAATGAGCCTTAGAGATTCTTTTGTCCCCACTTCCATAATTGTGACAATAAAAGTGTATATCACCATGCCTTACAGTTTCATGAGAGTTCTGAGGGGCCTCATGATTGCAGGGCAATCAGTTTGCTTCTTGGTCTGAATGAGCTCACCATCTCCCCAGCCCCATTCCATTATTTGTCTTTTATTTCTTTGTCAAGAATTTTTTTTTTTTTTTTAGTTTTCATGGTTGTTTCAAGAATACTTGGTATTTGTTATGGCAGTTGTGTAAGGACTTCTTTAATGTCCTCCAGATATATCTACATATTAATTTGATGACACTACTGCAATGGATCTCACAACTCATGAGTCATAGATAACAGAAATTTGCATCTCATCATTCTGGAGGCTAGACAGCTATGATCTGCTGAGAGTCCTCTATTCTCCTGTGTTTTCATGAGGTCTTCTCTCCATATAGCCTTCCCTAGTACCATTTTTTCATGTGTCCAAATCTCCTGTTCCTATAATTGTACCTGATCAGAGTTTACGTATTTTCTTTCCCTTACATTTGAAAATCTATCTCCAGATACTGTTACATTCTCTGCTAATGAGGACCAATTTAACATAGAACATGATTTAGCTCACAACACTGTCACGTTCATATTGCTGTTGTCAACTATCTTTTCCTAAGCAGATCAAACGTTTCTGGTTCTTCATGGATGAGTATGTTTCAATTGCACGATGGGCATTTTAACAATTTAATATTTTGAATTTAGGGCTATATTAAACTCCCATTGAAAACATAAATATTTTTGGGTTAGGTAACAGTTGACTAGGTTGTGTTCAGCCCTCACACTTGCTTTTGGTGGACAATAGTTTTGATGTCTGTCCCCTTTTTAAAACCTTTGCAGTTCTCAGGAATGCCGTACTCAGGGGTCACTGTATGACCCATGCAGTGGCATGATTGTCCAACGCTCAGATTCTTTGCTGTGTTGAGTAGGATAGTATCTGTACATGCACCAAATGGGAATATGCCTAGGAGTTCATAAAAACCTCATAGGATTAGCTTTATGATATCTCTCCTCTTTGCAGTCTACGGAGTGTTTATTCTGCGCATCGTTCTGTTTCTTCTTTCAGCTGGATGGCTGTTTTTCTTCATCAAGCTTATGTCCAGAGCTTATTGCTGAGAAGACACACAGAGAATAAAAAGCAAGAACATGTTTTCCCTGTCTCCTAGGGACTGCAGCCACACTGATCAGAGAAGAAGGCCTGCACCCTCTCTTTTACTTGGCTTTCATGGCAGTCCCAGGTCATGGATCGCTTGGAGCTGAGTCTTGAAATAAAAGAACAAAGAACAGAAAGGGAGAATGTTCCCTATTTATTTAAAAGGCACTCTCTTTTTATACCTCGAGGCAGATTTTCTGGAGGAAACCAATGGCAACCAAGTCTTCATCTTTGGCTTAGAAGCAGTTCAAGCTCTGATTTTTATTTCCACACTTCTCAGGAGTCTCACCTCCTCTCCACGCACTAGCTGTTGCAAGCATTTTGTCCAGGTTTCATGGCTGAAATGGCAGCTCTTGGTAGGAGATAAAGTAATGAGGACTGAGGACTGACTTTGTCTTGCCCAGGCCTCAAACATCTGGAAACAGGACAATGTGGAGCATAAGAGAACATTTGGGACTAGTCTCTCCAATGTCAATGATTTGGAGAAACAGGTGCAATTGAAAGACAAAGGACTGAGAAAATGATAGGTAGAGAGGACCAGCTGTTTTGAGACCTCTCAAACTTAAAGGTCTTTAGTCAATATTGGGACTTACTGTGTGAACTTAAAAAAATGAAAGAATACCCTCCCCCCAACACACACCATGATTGTGGACAAACTTACTATATCTTTATCTTTATGCAATGATTAGGGTCAATTTTCATGTGGCAGGGAAGTAAAGTGGATGGGGGGTCACTGAAAGAAAATTTATGAATACAATGAGAAAACTAAAGTTTCAAAGAGTGTGCAAGTATGCACATGTAAATATATGTAAACATGGCTGAGGAGAATCCAGCAATAGAAGTGTGTGTGTGTGTGTGTGTGTGTGTGTGTATGTGTGTGTGTGTATGTGTGTGTGTCTATGTTGTCTAACTATTGAAATCTTTTTATTTACTCATATTGTTTTATAATTATTTTTACTAATTTTGATTTAGTTTGTGTACTAGATGTATGCTTATGAGTATAGGCATCATGCTAGAAGATGGGATTGACCAGGAGCTGGAGATAAAGTCAGTTGGGAGTCAGTGAGATGCTTGCTAGGAACCAAAAGCAGGTTTTCTGCCAGAGCTGAATATGATTTTAACCAGTGAGCTTCTCTCTGGCTCCTGTGACAGGATGAGTAGAAGCATAACAATGCATCATGCTGCTTTGTGTGGTGTGAATGTGTGTGTAGTGTGTAGTATGTAGTGTGTGGTGTGTGTGTGTGTGGTATGTATGTGTGTGGTATGTGGTGTGTGGTGTATGTGTCTGTGTGTGGTGTGTGGTATGTGTATGGTGTGTGGTATGTGTGTGGTGTGTGGTATGTATGTGGTGTATGTGTGGTATGTATGTGTGTGGTGTATGTGTGGTGTGGTTTGTGTGTGTGGTGTGTGTGGTATATGTATGTGTGTGTGGTGTGTGTGTATGTGGTATGGTTTGTGTGTGTGGTATGTGTAGTATATGTATGTGTGTGTGTATAGTGTTGTTTGTGTGTGTGGTATGTGTAGTATATGTATGTGTGTGTGTGTGTGTGTGTGTATGTGTGTGTGTGTGACCCACCTGGTGGCACTGTTGATATGATACAGTTTAGTGTATCACCTATAAAGTGGGGTATATATATTATCCCCCTCATTTTTGTTGTTTTAGACAGAATCTCCCTTTGTTTTCTGGGATGACCCGGGACTAATGATGCTCCTGCAGCTTCAACAGTGCTGGGATTGCATGAACATACTTCTGACATAGAGTAAATACATTTTAATCCTATCAGGTGCCTAAGAAAATATTAAAATTTCAGTATGTATTTAGGTTGTGTCTTTAACAAGTAGACCATTTCCAAGCTGTACTGATACCTCATATACTGAGGAAAACTGACTCTGTCACCTCATCTGGAAGTTAGATAATTGTGTGTCATGTGGAACTACAAGTCTGTGGGAAGGAGAGCCCTGGATCCCAGAGGTTTGTAGTTGCTCCTTGTGAATTCATTTGCTTTGGATGAATTGCAACATACCATGCATTTCACATTCTTGGTAAAATAAGTTTTCAAAGAAGGGCCCGGTGGTACATGCTTATAATTAGAGGATTTAAGAGGGTGGAACTGGAGGACTGATTCAAAGTCAAGGCTGTGTGCTGTGCTACACAATAAAGACTTTCAAAACAAGTTCTTACCTCAGAAATGACTTGTGTATCATGTTAAGTGAGTTTAACTCAATGCCCTTAAGATGTCTGTGACTCAACATTTCCTGCAAATCAAATAAATCAAATAAGGTTCAAGTGATAGTAATGATTCAAGCCGGAGTTATGAACAAGACTGGAAATCAGAAGCTACCTCTTCCTAATGTAGACACTTTCTCATTCACAGTGTGTGTGTGTGTGTGTGTGTGTGTGTGTGTGTGTGTGTGTGTGTGTGTGTTGCGGTGGCAATGGCTGTTAACAATACGTTTTAGACAAGCTTTACTATATAATTCAGTAATTTACAATCCTGCCTTAACATTGCATGTGTGGAGACAGCATGCATTACCCACTGTACCCATAATCTTTTACTTCCAACAGAAAGCACCTGGTTAAAAAAATCTCTTTGCCACATAAGTAATGATTTTTTTTTACTTATTTATTTATTATCCTGGCCACTATGTTTTATTCCTCCTCTCTTTCCAGTTCCTCCACATACACACCGTTTATTCCCACCAGCAAATCCACTCCTCTTCTCTTTCTGTTTAGAAAAGGGCAGGTCTCCCCTGGGAATCAACAAAGCATGGCACACCAACTTGCAGTACGACTAAGCACCTCCCCATGTATTAAGTCTGAGTTAGGCGACCCAGTATAAAGAGTAGGGTCCCAAAAGCCAGTAAAAGAGTCAGAGATAGCCCCTGTTCCCACTGTTTGGAGTTCCACAAGAGGACCAAGAAACACAACCATAACATATATTCAGAGGGCTTAGATCAGTTCTATTCAGACTCCCTGGTTGTTCATAACCCCTATGAGCCCAGGTTAGCTGATTCTGTGGGTTTTCCTGTGGTGTCCTTGTCTCCTTCTGGCTCCTAAAATCCTCTCTTCCTGTCTTCTGCAGGATTACCCAAGCTCTGCCTAATGTTGACTGCATTTGTTTCCATCACAGTGGTTGGATTAAATCTCTCTGATGACAATTGGGCTAGGCACCAATCTATGAATATAAAAGAATATTGTTAGGCATCATTATATTGACATAGCCCCATCTAATCATGTTTGGTTCTGTCCTAGTTCTCTGGATTCTGATGGTCCAGGAAGTGTCAGGGATGGGCTTACTCTCTTGGCATGGATTTTAGATGGGACCAGTCATTGGTTTGCCACTATCTCAGTCCCTCAGCCACCTTATCACAGCACCTGTCTCATAGGCAGGGCACACTATAGGATGAAGGTTATGAGACTGGGTTGGTTACCCACTCCCTCCACTTGAAGTCTTGCTTGGTCACAGGAGATGGCCAGTTCAGTCTACATATCTAATATTGATAGGAGTCTTAACTGGGGTTATCCTTTTAGGTTCCTGGGAGAGTAGCTCTTACTAGTCTTTCAAATTGGCTCCCAAATGCCCTCATTCCAGTAGTTTCTTTGAGTGCTCTCCGTCTCTGCCCCCAACTTGAGTTATCATCCATGTTCCTATCCCCACATGCCTAAAGTCCACTCATGTAATTTCTTTTATTTCCCCTTCCTAGGAAAATCCAGGCATCCCCCAACCTAGTTACTTATTCTTTCTGGGTCTGTGGACTGTAGCATAGTCATCCTTTATTTTATAGTTAATATGCACTTATGAATGAGTACATACCACACTTGTCTTTCTGCGTCTGGGTTGCCTCACTCTGCATGATTTTTCTGCTTCGATCCATTTGTTTTCAAATTTCATGATGTTATTGTTTTTAGAAACTGAGTAATACTTCATGTGTAAATGTACCACATTTTCTTTATCCATTTCTCAGTGGAGGGACATCTAGATTGTTTCTAGGTTTGTGATATTACAAAGAAAGCTGCTACAGACATAGTACAGTAAACGTCCTTGTGGTATAATTGAGCATCCTTTGGATATATGCCCAAAAGTGGTATACCTGGGTCTTATGGTAGATTGTTTCTCAGTTTTCAGAGAAACTGCCATATTGATTTTCCAAAGTGGCTGTATAAATTCACGCTTCCACCTGCAATGGAGGAGTGTTCCCCTTGCTCCATAGTCCCTCCAGCATTAGCTGTCAGTTGTGTTTTGATCTTAGCCATTCTCATAGGTGTAAAATGTAATCTCAGAGTCATTTTGATTTGCATTTCCCTGGTGGCTAAGAATGTTGATCATTTCTTTAAGTGTTTCTTGGTCATTTGAGGTTCCTCTGATGAGAATTCTCTGTTTACATCTGTACCCTAATTTTTAATTAGACTATTTAGTCTGTTGATATCTAGTTTCTTGAGTTCTTTATATATTTTAGAAATCAGCCTTCTGTGAGATTTAGCATTGGTGAAGATTTTTTCCAATTTTGTGTACTGGCATTTTACTCTATTTAATTTGTCCTTTACCTTACAGGAACTTTCCAATCCCATTTATAAAGTATTGATTTTAGTGTTTGAAATATTGGTATCTTGTTTGGAAAGTTGTCTCCTATGCCAATATTTTCAAGACTATTTTCTAGTTTCTCTTCTATCAGGTTCTGTGTATGTGGACTTATGTTGAGGTCTTTTATACACTTGGAGTTAATTTTTGTGTATAGTGATAAATAGGGATCTATTTGCATTCTTCTACATGCTTCCAGTTATACCAGCACCATTTGTCAAAGATAATTTTTTTTTATTGTATAATTTTGGCTTTTTTTTGTCCAAAAGTCAAGTGTCCATAGGTGTGTGAATTTATGCTTGGGTATTTTATTTAGCTGCATTGATTTGCCTGTCTGTTTTTATGCCAACACTAAGCTGTATTTATTACTATAGCTCTGTAGTAGAGCCTGAAATCAAGGATGGTGATACTTCTGAGAGTTCTTTTATTTATAGGTTTGTTTTAGCTATTCTGAGTTTTTTGTTTTTCCATATAAAATTAAGTATTGTTCTTTCAAGGTCTGTAAAGAATTGTGTTGGGATTTTAATAGGAATTGCATTGAATCTGTTGATTGCTTTTGGTAAGGTGGCTATTTTTATTATGTTAATCCTACCAATTTATGAGTATGAGAGATCTTTCCATCTTCTGATATCTCCTTTAATTTTTTTCTTCAAAGACTTGAAGTTTTTGTCATACAGATATTCACTTGATTTGTTAGGGTTATACTAAGATATTGTATATTATTTGAGGCTATTATAAATGGGATTGATTTCCTGAATTATCGCAGTCCATTTATCATTAGTATATAGAAGGGCTACTGGTTATTTTAAATAAAGCTATTTAATTTACTTATGAAGTACACTTCTTAGTTTTTTATTAATAATTTATTTTTATGAATAAAGTCATATTTTTTATCTGTGTATATCCTTGTTCAGGCTCCCTTCCCCCTCCCACCCCTTCCAGACACTCTCTCTTCTCCACATCTCTCCTTTTCCTCCCCAGCAAGGGCAGAAGGTCCCAAGGTCCCACTATGGCCTAGTTCAGCATCCTCTCCTGGCAGATTCAGTTTCCTCACCCCAACATCAAGACTGGGTCAGGTGTTCCTCTGGAAGGAGTGGGATCCAAGGTGCCAGTCCAAGGTGTTTCAGATTCCAAGCTATTCAGTGGTTATGGTTTGCAGTTGGTTTTGCTTTTTGCTTTTTTGTTTAGAGTCCACTAATGAGTGAGCACATCCCCTGCTTATCTTTCTGGGTTTGTGATACCTCGCTCAGGAGGATATTCTCCAAATCCATCCATTTGCCTGCAAATTTTAGGATATCATTTTTTCTTACTACTGAGTACTATTCCATTGTGTAGATGTACCACAGTTTGTTAATCCATTCTTCAGTTGAGGGACATGTAGGTTGTTTCCAGGTTCTTGCTATTATGAATAATACTGCTATGAACATAGTTGAGCTAATGCCTTTGAAGTGCAATTGTGCATCTTTAGGGTATACGCCCAGAAGTGGTATTGCTGGATCCTTGGGGAGATTGATTCCCAGTTTTCTGAGAAACCCCCATATTGTATTCCAAAGTGGCTGAACAATCTTACACTCTCACCAACAGTGGAGGAGTGTTCCCCTTGCTCTGCAACCTCTCCAGCATATGCTGTCATCTGTGTCTTTTATCCAATTTGACAGGTGTAAGGTGGTATCTCAAAGTTGTTTTGATTTGCATTTCTGTGATGGCTAAAGATGATAAGCACTTTTTCAAGTGCCTTGCAGCCATTCATAATTCTTCTGCTAAGAATTCCCTTTTTAGTTTTGAACTCCATTTTTTTTTTAAATTTTTTTTTGATTTATTTATTTATTATGCATACAGTTTTACAGAAGAGGGCGCCAGACCTCATCATAGATGGTTGTGAGCCACCATGTGGTTTTGCTGGGAATTGAACTCAGGACCTCTGGAAGAACAGTCAGTGCTCTTAACCTCTGAGCCATCTCTCCAGCCCCCTTGAACTCCATTTTTTAGTTGGGTTATTCAAGGTTTTGGGCTCTAGTTTCTTGAGTTCTCTATATATTTTAGAGAGCAGTCCTCTATCTCTTATAATGTTGGTGAAGATATTTTCCCATTCTGTAGGCTGTCATTTTGTCCTATTGACTGTGTCCTTGGCTTTACAGAAGCTTGTCAGTTTAGGGAAGTCCCATTTATTGATTGTTATTTGTAGTGCCTGTGCTACTGGAGTTATATTTAGGAATTGGTCACCTGTGCCAATGCGTTGGAGGATATTTCCCATTTTCTTTTCTATCAAGTTCAGAGTGACTGGGTTTATGTTGAGGTCTTAGATCCACTTGTATTTTAGTTTTGTGCAGGGTGACAGGCTTGGATCTATTTGCATTTTTCTATATACTACCATCTAGCTATGTCAACACCATTTGTTAAAGATACTATCTTTTTCTTCCATTGAATATTTTGGGCCTCTTTGTCAAAGATCAAGTGTTCATAGGTTTTTGGGTTAATGCCCGGATCCTCAGTTCCATTGATCTACAAGTCTGTTTTTATGCCAAGTACCAGACTGTTTTTATTACTGTAGCTCTATAGTATAACTTGAAGTCGGGTATAATGATGCCTCCTGAGGTTATTTGTTGTGCAAAATTGTTCAGGCAATCCTGGCTTTCTTGTTATTCCAAGTGAAGTTGAATATTGTTCTTTCAAGGTCCATAAAATATTGTGTTGGGATTTTGATGGGCAGTGCATTGATTCTGTAGATTGCTTTTGGTAGAATTGGCATTTTGACTATGTTGATCCTCCCTATCCAGGAACATGGGAGATTTTATGGATGTTTTGTGTTAGGAAATTTTTTTAGATTGAACATTTTCTTTGAACTATAATTCTATGTTCTCTACTGTGACTTCAATACCTTTGATTTTTGTCTTCTATCTCTTGTATTCTGTTGGTGATGCTTGCATTTGTAGTTTCTGTTTGCTTACCCAGATTTTCCATTTCGAGATTCCCTCAGATTGTGTTTTGTTTATTGCTGTGATTTCCATCTTGAATTTTTTTTTAACCTGTTAGTTTTCTCTGGACATTCTTTTTTTTCCCCTCAATTTCTTTAAGAAATTTTTTTTTCTATTTTCTGTTTAAAGACCTTTGCTATCTTTATAATGTTATTGATAATGTTGTTTTCTTGTGCTTCAGCTGTATTGGGATGGTCTTGCTGTTACTGCATAGCTGTGTTCTGTTGGTGACATTTTGCCCTTTTTTCTTATTGTCTTCTTACACTGGTGTGTAGACATCTGGATTTGGGATGATTATAGGTCTAGGTGTTGATTTATGCATTTGTCTTTGTTGAATGTATATTTTGTTCCTTGGTTTCTCTTCCCTCTCTGATCTCCTAGCCTAACTAACCAAGGGTTCTGGTGACTGCTGAGTCATCAGGTCTGGTTTTGTTTCTCTGTTGTTGTTTTAGGGCCCTGGGGTCCCTAGATCTGACTTGTGCTCAGTAAACCTAAAATTTTCTTATGAAGCTGTAGACCAGGACATGGATCTCAGGAGAGGAGAACAGTATGGGGTTGTTGAGTAGGCTTAAATAGGTTTAGTGGGCAGTGGCCAGCTTCTTACCTGAGGTCTCTAGAATCATCTTGGGCTCTGCAAAGCTACTGGGGCTATAGGCCCTAGTGTAAAACCTGGATTGGGTGTACATTCTAGATAAGTAATATTTTAAATAATAAATCAGGAAAAGGCTTCCTGAAAGCAACTTAGGCTTTGGAGAAACAATTTTGAAAATATATGTTTAAAAATATTTTTATCATTAGATGGTTTTATTTCTCAGGTTGCAACTGAAGCATTCTTTGTAAAAAAAATTCTTATGCTTCAACACTAAGGCTTTGAAAATTAAGTTTTCAATACTCTCTTGAAGACTTTCAGTAGGTACTGAGATGACTTATTAAAAATATAAATATTAAAACATTCCATGAATTTTTAAGAAGGTTGATAATATAGAAGATGGAAATTGAATAGTTAAATATTAACATCAAAATTGGAATCGCTGACAGGTGGAGGGCACAAAAATAGGGACCATGATTTAGAAAGTAAAACTAATATGTTAATTTGTATATCGATATTCTTTGTCTCTTATAGACATAATGCTCTGTAAAGTATATTTTTGTCTATGACACTTGAATTCAGAATCACTGAACCTCAAGGTGCTTTTAGTCATTCAAAAACAGTGAGGCATATTTAATCATGTTTCTCTGGTAAAAGTACTAACATTTTTAATTAAAGCAAAAAAAAAAAAGATAAGATTTCATTAATCAGTGTGGTAGTTTGAAAGAAAATGGTCCCCATAGGCCCATAGGGAATGATACTATTAGGAGGTATGACTTTGTTGGAGTAGGTTTGGCCTTGTTAAAGAAAGTGTGTCAATGGGGCGGGCTTTAAGGTCTCAGACACTCTAGCCAGACCCAGCCAGGTAGTCTCTCCCTGTTGCTTGCAGATCCAATATAGAACTCTCAGCTACTTCTTTAGCAGCATGTCACCATGCTTTCCATCAGGATAATAATAAACTAAACCTCTGATTATAAACTAGCCCCAATTAAATGTTTTTCTTTTTAAGACTTGCTGTGGTCATGATGTCTCTTTACAACAACAGAAACTCTAAGAAGACAATCAATAAGCCAAATTTCCTTTTCATGTATATTTTTTAATTAATAAAGTCATCATATCTGATACTTTATAAAATTTGTTGTGTATGAGGTACTGTTTTAATTGCTTTTGTTATAGTATATATAATTTTCACAATTCCTAGTGATGTATATTATATGTGTGTATACTACAACTCTCACAAATCCTAGTATCTCTACTTAGCAAGTTAGGAGACTGAAGCAGTTTTCTATTCAGAAATAAGCATAACACAATTAGCTAGAAAGTGACAGTCAAGATTTATTGGGGCTGGAGAGATGGCTTAGTGTTTAAGAACACTGGCTGATCTTTCAGAGGATCCAGGTTCAATTCCCAGCACTTATATGGCAGCTCACAACTGTCTGTAAATCCAGTTCCAGGCATAGGACATTCACACATAGACAAATGTGCAGGCAAAACAACAATGCACATAAAATAAAAACAAAAAATTAATAAAATATTAAAAAGAATTTAATTGTACAGTAATACATATAGGTCATTTGTACATAAACCATTATACTTTAAAAACAATAAAAATATCAGTGGGAATATGGGACAGAAGTTTATAGACTTTTTGTCTGATAGTCGGAGTGGTCATGGTCATGTAAGTTTGTGTTTATGTAAAACTCAATCCAATTATTTGAATTTATAAAGCGTTTTATAAAGCACTTGCATCATCTTTTAATCTTCTAAGTTACCTTTGAATAGCCATGTTAATCTCAAAATAATTTTAAACAAAGTATGAACTGGCTATAAAATACATTACTGCACAACACATTTGTGATTTAGTATAGGTTTTGACCCCTTTAAAACTTCTTTATTTTTTTCTATCATTTTCAATGTGGGGTAAATAACATTCACCTCATGTAGAGTATTACAATTGTATGTCATTTGCTATAATACAATACTGGGAAGTGATTAGAATGTAAATTCAAGAGGTGCATTTTTGGAGTTTGAATCTGAAGTCATTACCTATTAGTTGCCAAAACCTTTATTAAGTTGTAAACTTTCAAGGCCTGATAGATGGCTTAGAGGTTAAGAGTGCATACTCATACTGCTTTTGTAGGAGACCTGAATTCAGTTCCTCAGACTCAAGTAGTGGTTTATAAATTTCTGTAAGTTCAGTTCCAGGAATCTGATTCCTTCTTCTGGCCTCTGTAGGCAACAGACACTCATGTGGTAGGTATACATGCATGTAGACAAACATATACATACAAGATAAAATTAAATAAAATATTGTTAAAAGTTGTAAATTTTCTTTCTGCTCTAGTTCCTCATCTGAAAAATGGGGCCTTGTATACATGTAAAGCTGTGTTGATTCATGCAAGTAGTATAGTTAACGCTTTGCCATGTAGCAATTTTCTCTGTGTTGACACATTCATTCCCCCATAGTTCATCAATATTCAGAGTTCTTAAAGGAGGGTCATTAATTCTGAAAAACCAAAAACAAATAAACCAAAAACAACCCACAAGTCTCAAGTACCAGATGCATAGAGCCCTTCTATCCCCACAGTTATATAAGTAGTAGGAACTGCTAAGAAGAATAAAAACCAGAGGGCAAGGTAGAGAGATACCTTTCAAGGTTACACCTTCAGGATGCACTTCCTTCAATCAGACCCACCTTCCTCATGATGTCAGTATTTTCATCTTAGAGGGATGTAGTGATTGGATAGAGGAGTAATGGCAGGTATGACTTTTTACTTTGGACTTGAATGAAACACAACATTTTAAATCATGCCTTAGGGTATTTGGAAAACCTTGATTGTTCAGGTCTGGAGACAGAGGGTGGGAAATGAGGAATAACTGAAGGAGCCCTGTATATTATCTTACAGCAACTGAGGGAAAAGAGACCATCTCAATAAATCCTTGTGGAATAAAAACAAAATTTATCAAGAGAAATGTAAAAAATGATTAACTTCGGGCTTAGGGAATCTAATAATTACAAATAATTGCTTATAATTTATTTTTAAAATATAATTTTAACTGATCACTAATTCTTGAATTAAACCCTAACCTTGTTGCAATATGCCCAATAAATATCCATAATAATCTGTCATGAAATTCATTCTTTCTTTAAAAAAACCAATTAATAGATGTCTACATTTGTTTCACCATCTCAATACATTTTTAATTTGGTTTTATGGTGTAGCTATTGCTAGTCTAGAATTCACTGTGTAGATCAGGCTGCCTCTCATGTATCTGCCTCTCAAGTGCTGCAATTAAGTCATACACCTCCACAACGTCGTTAACCCCCCTCCTTTATGTGTATTGGTGTTTTTCCTACATGTATGTCTGTGTACCATGTTTGTGCAGTGATCTCAGAGTCTGGAAGACAGTGTTGGTTCCTTGGGATGGGGTTATAGATGGCTGAGAGCTACCATGTATGTGAGTGCCAGAAATCAAAAGCAGGTCCTCAGGAAGAACAGCACTCTTAACCACTGAATCATTGTCCCAGCCTCGGCCCCCAAGCCCTTTCATAAATAAATAATTGTTATACTGGTCATAGTTTTGACTGGCCTTTTCATATAAAAGTCACACAAAGTAACAGCAAATTTCAGACTTTTGAAAGTGAGTGAAAATGTGAAGAGTCTTAGCAGACAACCTGAACATAATATCTTTTATATTTTTATGACTGTCTCCCCTGAGCTTTTTAAAAATTGCTTTTTTAAAAAATGAGATAAAATACTCCTTAACATAAAATGTACTGTCTTAACTATTTTTAAATGTGCACTTCAAGTACTAACCACAGTCTCTTTGGGTAACCTATCTCCAGGGGTTTTAATGTTATAAGATTTTTACTCCTTCCATCCCAGCGTCACCAACTCATTTTCCTTTACTTTAATGCCTGGTAGTCACTGTCACGTTTTTTCCCTATGAATTTGACTACCATGGACATCTTCTCTAAGTGTAATCAATTATGTGGGGTATATGTATTGGGGACTGGACTGTTTCATTTAGTACATTGTCTTCCACTTTTCACCCATTTTGAAATGTGAGTTGGTATCTTTCAGATTTGTTTTTTCTTCTCATTTTTGCTCATAGTTATTCTGCATATGTCCTATATGCTGGCCCTTCATTAGGTATGTGTGTGATTCACGAATGTTTTCTCCCAATCTATGGGTTGCCTGTTGGGTGTTGTGTTCTTTGATGCATGAAAGGTTTTTTGTTGATGTAGTTCTGTTTGCCTGTCTTACTATTGTTGCCATGCCCACAAAACTACTGCCAAACCAAAGTTTATCATGCTTCTTCTATGTTTGATTTTAACTTAACTTTAAAAAGTATTTTGGGCATTACATTTAGGAACTTGATATATTTGAATTAATTTTGTAGCATCAGGTAAAGAACAACTATGCTTTATTATAAAGGTATCTATTTCTCCCAACACTATTTGTATAAAGGCTGTTCATTCTCTACTGAATGGACTTGGTGTCCTTGTCAAAGATCACCTGGCATATGTGTGTGTGTGTCTAGGATCTCCAGGACCTAAAGTTACACATGGTTGTTCACATGTGTATATGTGTATGTGTACATGCAGATGTGCTTATGTATATATCTATGTGTGTGAGAATGTGGCTTGTGTGTGATCATTTCTAAAATATCCACATTACTCCATTGGGCTCTATACTTCTTCTTTTTTCCATATTGCATTGATTGTATTAATGGTATGCATAAGGTTGATAATAGGAAATATGGAGCCTCTAATTTTGTTCTTCATTTTCAGGACTTATTTTTACTACTCGGTACTATGTTTTCATAATGAAATTATGAAGATGTCATATTTTCCAGAAATATTTGAGGGTTCATGCCAGTTTTTCTATATTATATCACTTTTTGTGGTACCTTTAAGGCACTGCTGCATCATCATCCTTGTAAATTTATCTTCTTTATGTCTTATGTGGATGGAGGGTCTTCTATGAGTGAAAGGCATCAGAGTGTTACTACAGTGACATTCAGATGATGTCCAGCCCTGTGCCTTTTACTAGATGTACAATAGATTTGCCTTTGGGTTTTGTGGTTATAAGAGACATTCATACATAATAACTAGTGCCTCATGGATTGCCTATCTCCATGGACTAGGATTTAAGAAGGGAAGGATGTTTGAGCAAAGTCTAATGTTTACCAGTGGTTAGATTTAGGAGATATTTCCACTTACATGGTGAGTTTGAGGATTAATATGATAAGTACTGAGATGAATACAAGCTTTTTATTATTTTATGTGTAAAGTAATATAATAAATAATATATCTTTTCATTCTGGAGGCCATAAGAATGGATGTGTGCTTCATCCTATAATGCTTTGATAGCATTGGATAGAAAACCAAGGTAGTCAGGAGGCTCCTGCCTGTAGAGTTAGAAGAGAATACTCTTCATCTTCAACATGAGTTCATGGATGAAGAGCATCCAGTGAAATAAGAGAATTATTTATTATATATATATGTATCAGGCAAATAAAAATTTAGATATATACGTAGTGTAGGGGGTAGGCATGTGTGTGTATGTAAAGCATTGAAGAGGAAGTTTTCAGGAGAGTTATTTTAGAAAGACTAGTCACTAAGGAACTAGGACTACTACATGATATGGATTATAACTATGAAAGGGAAAGAGAGAAATAAAAGATGGGTGGAGCCAAAAGACCAGGCTTCACTTTCTCTGATACGGAAGTGGGAGGCTGGGAATATCTCTAAAAAGGGTTGTCTCCCCTGGAGTCATATGCTTCTTAAGCTTTCACAGACATAAACAAAGGAACAATTGAAAAACCATATACATCTCTGCCATCTCAACATTACACTTCTGTCTCCTTCCTCTCCTTCCATAAGCTTCCCTTCTCAGCTTTAGTCCTAGTGGGCAGTCACCTAGGGCTTATTATATAGGAGCCAAAATATTTCCATTAAGAATTATTTACAATTTAATGAGGAATTCTGAAAATCTAATAAAACCATGTACATCAAAAAGGGGGATGTGTGACAGTAAAATTCCAAACATATTCAACTCATATAATTTTCCTCATTTTTTTCTTTGTGTGTTCATTGAAATATTGATGCCTTGTTTGATGAATGTTGGACTCAGAACATACCTGTGCGCGCGCGCGCGCGCACACACACACACACACACACACACACACACACACACACCCCTCCCATCAGTGTGTGGAGATCTGTGTTGGAGAGATGGTTCAGTGGTTGAAAGCACTAGTTGCTCTTGCAGGGGATCCAGGTTCATTTCCCAGCACCTACATGGCATGCACATCTATTTGTAACTCCAGTTCTAGAGGATCTGAGGTCTGCTTGTGACTTCCTTGGGCACATAGTGCACATATACTTATCTAGGCAAATGACCCATACCCATAAAATAAGAAAATAAATCTAATAAACCACCACACTCAGTTTACTAAATGTTAATATTATAGGCATAAGCTACCACTTTTAGTTTTATGGAAGTTTAATACCATAGGCATGACTGATGGCATTATTGGCTGCTAGTTCTTAACACAAATTTTAGTCCCTTTTACCCCTGGAAGCCCAGGGATAAGGCCCAGTGTTTCAATCCTCTAATTACATGGTTTATTTTTCTTCTAGTTGAGAACCTATCCTATAACTGTCTAACTTTCTTGAGGCTCCCAAAGCCACTCATTAGTATAAACTCATGAACATAACTAGATTTGCCATGAAAAAGTAAAAGGTACTCTTATCCCTATCCAAGAAATACCCAGGATTTGTAGTCTTTGTCTCAAAAGCCAGAGATGAACATCAATGCACAAATGTATTTTAAAAGCCACAATTAGCTTTGAGGAAATATGGAAGAATTAGCATTTAACATGTGCATAGTAATAGCATGCATCCAAGAAATGGGTAGCAAAAGCCACTTTATCATTAACGTATCCAAGCTCTCCTATTTGAGACAGAAAATGGCTTACCTATGGGTTCTTAGGTTGAGATGGCACCAAATGTCTTCTTGACTTCCAAGCAAAACATATTGAAACACAATGTCAGGGAGCATGGTAATGCCCTAGGGAAATGAGTTTAAACTTAGCCAAAAACTGCCTGCTAGCCTCACATGGAAGACTTTGTCCTAAGAAACCAAAAAATACCCTCCAAGTAGAAGTCTTCCACTTAAGTCCTCCATCTAGGTCCCACTCTCTTACCTCTCCCCCTCTCTCAGAGTGTATGTTTTTGTATAATTTTATTTTTACCTAGCCTCTGCAAATAACCTCAGATCTGGGGTAGGATTCATGAATTTCACTGTCTGCTCAAATAAGCTTTTACAAAAATTTTAATATTGAAAGCTTTCCTTTTAAAAGGTCAATCAAACATTTGGTCTTAGAGTATGGATGAATTCTAGCTGGACTCATTTCCCTTTTCAGACTATCCCCGCTTCCTGACCACTGTCTGGATTTATCCTGTTCCCCTATGCTGAGCCTCTGGTTTTGGTAGTATTACAGACACAACATGTTCCTTCTTTTGTTTTTTTGCACTTATTAGATAGTAATTTTTGGCAGGTCAGGATCTCTCTAGACTGTTTTCTAATGGAAATTTTAATTTTTTTTTTCTTAGTACTAAGATTTTCTGGGGGGGGTATATAATGGTAAGAACAAGTTGAGAGATAGGAATTAGGAAATAAGCAGGAAAGGGAAGGGCCTTTGTGACTGGGTCAGGCTCGGATCTCTCCTTTGGCAGCAAATGCAGGAAAGGAAGAAAAATCAAACCAAGAAGAGATTGTCTGTTTACTAATGAGGAGCTAAGACTGAGCAGCAAGCAAACATTTTGATAGTGCTGAACACTATTTTGGAAGTTTATGAATGCATGCATTTGACCTCTCTTAAATAATTTAAAAGTTAGAGAAATTATGTAAAACTGAACAAAATCACTGTGCAAACTTGACTTAGTTTTTCCTGATGATGATATCGTGCATATTGTAATTACTCAAATCAGGAAACTGATATAGATACAACATCAACTGATTTATACATTTTATCTATTATAAGTCATTGTATCTCTGGTCCAGGAGCCAACCCAGAATCCTACTCTAACCTGGCACTCATTGTAAGGATTCCTGGCATTCCACATAGCTTAGCCAACTCAGCTCAGGTGGGATGCACCTTGTACGGAGGCATGCCCCTGGGTGTGGCTGCGTAAACCCTGCAGCACTGCTCAGGGAAGCACCTCCCTGGACCCATGATGCATACCACTAAACGCCCCTTCCCTTAAAAGAGACTGCACATGCTCCAGTCTCTCTTTGTCTCCAGACTTCTGTCCTGCTCTTCTGCTTCTGCACCCACCTGAGAATTCTCTCTTAAATAAACTCTTTTAAGTGTTTGGCCTCGATAGTGTATATTTGCTTTGACGTGTGAAACTAGCACTCTTGTCTCCTTAGCCACTGGCTCACAGTTCTTCCCATTTCTTCCTCTCCCCTCTGTCCTCTCCATCTCTTCATGCCCTTTGTAGTGTAGAATACCCCTGCAGCTCTATTGGAGACTGTCCCTTGATCTGGGCATGTTCAATCGGGTAATATATTTTTGAAAAGATTGCTAAAGAAGTTACATTATAATCTTCACCCACCTTTGAGAACTCCAAACTGAAAGTAAGTATGACCAGTTTGTCTCATCACTGATAATATTAATCCTTTGGCGCTGCCTGACAGGTTTCTCTGCTGGAATCACATTATTTTCCTCGTCGTATGATAAGTACCTTGTGCTAGCCTGTTCAGACATCTTGTTTCCCATCACACTGTTAGCCATTCTTCTTTTTCATCCATCAGTGATTTCCTCCCTGCAGTGAATTGTCTACTAAGGTTCATTTTTTATTTCCACTAGTCCCTATACAGCTATTAATTAAATTCTACTGCAAGGAAGATCGCCTCCTGCCCTTCTCATTTGTTATTCATTTATTTATGCCACTGCGGGTTCATGGATATTTATTTTAGCCTGTGGGTTATAGTCCATCAGTAAGAGTTTATTTTATTAAGCAGATCATCCTAGATTCAGTCAGTGGTGGCTGATTCAAGTAAGAATCCATGTCCAAGCTGCAAACCACAACCACTGAACAGCTTAGGATCTGAAACACCTTGGACTGACTCCTTGGATCCCACTCCCTCTAGAGGAACATCTGACTCAGTCTTGATGTTGAGGGGAGGAAACTGGATCTGCCAGGAGTGGATGCTGAACTAAGCTATATTGAGACTTTGGGACCTCCTGCCCTTGCTGGGGAGGAGATGGGGAGATGTGGAGAAGAGAGAGTGACCTGAGGGGGTGGGAGTGGGAAGGGACCTTGAATAAGGACATACACGGATAGAAAAT
Organism: Sigmodon hispidus; assembly: GCA_004025045.1. Lineage (NCBI taxonomy): Eukaryota > Metazoa > Chordata > Mammalia > Rodentia > Cricetidae > Sigmodon > Sigmodon hispidus. The sequence continues at coordinate 89,772 of PVIH01003760.1, forward strand.
GTGACTTTATTCATAATAAAAAATTTAAAAGAATTAAAAAAAGAATCCATGTCTTTTTGACATACTCTTATTTTGTTTAAACATTCTACTTTTTTTTTTTTAACATCACAGTGTATTCCAAACTCACGTCACATTTCCCCTGCTCCTGGCCTAAAATCACCTGTTATCTCTAGATTTCCCACTCACTCTTGTCAGAGGTGGCATTTAGAAACAAAGATCTGGGTACCAAATATGCTTGTTGCTGCTGAGGTACTGTGGCTTCTGAGACTGCTTAGCAAAGGAAACTTTAAGATACATGTGTACTTAATTATGCAAACAACACACACATATTTATCACCACATCTTCCAGTGTATGTGAGGTGGGGGAGGGAGGGAGGAGAGAGAGAGACTTAAAAATTATAACATGATATTGATGGTTCTGATTTTAATTAAAGATCTTAAGATTCACTTTTCCCTCAAAAATAATCTGTCAATATTTTCCACAATTATTGAAAATCTGTACCTACAGCAGAGTCACTTATTTGCACACTTATTTTGGCATTTCCAACTCACAGCCTTACTATGTAGGTCTAATTATTTCCACCCTTCATATTATAGGGAAAAGCCTATTTTCCAAGGTTGCTTAGACTTGATCTGGTCTCCCTCTCTCACCTCAGTTTCTTACCTGTTAGTGATGCAGTTAAGTTGAAGTGTTATTATATGAGTTTGTTTTCTGTCTTCTATCTCACACATTTGGTTGATTTTAATAATGTAATTATTTTGTACAGGGTGAGAAACCTTCTCAAGATCAGTGTCAGGGTTAGATTAAAAGTATGCAGGTAAATCTATTCTACTCTCATCCATATTTTTCTTCTATCAAGTTTTCCTATACCCATGTAAGAATGCTATTCTCTTGTATTGGTTTATTCTTCCTGTAGCTCTTCTTCACAGGTGAGCAGCTATGTGTTTGTTGTTACTGTTATAGTCCATTTTATTTTATATAAATGATAAGAGCAGCCAACTCCATAGAAGCTATCTTGTCCTTTACCTTTTTTTTTTTTTTACTTAAAACAGGTCATTAAATCAGGCATAGTATTCATACTGATCCCAGTAATTGGAAGGGAAGGTGAAGCAGGAGGATTGTCTCAAGTTTGAGAGTAACCAGGACTATAGAGTGAGACTCTGCCTCAAAAACAACAACAAAAACAAAGCAAAACAAAAAAAATAAACAAAAAGAAAAACAATCTATGAAGCCACTTCATATCAGTTCTTAGAGAACTCATTTGCTCTGTGTCTTCACTGTATTCTCATGGGTGGGTTATATAACCATTCTTAATGTATGAGGCATTCAAATCATGTCCAGTACTGTTTATTCGCAGACAATGTTGCAATAAGTGAACTTCTGTGTGTCTTCTTACTGTTGAACATTCAGTGTATGGATAGATTCTTAAAAGTGAGGTTACTGGACAGAAAGATGACATTTTATTACCATGCCAGATTGCCTTATAGAAGAAAGATTATACTAATGACATTCCACCAGAAACCTATAAGAGAAAATCTTTTCTTCTTCTTTACTGTGCACAGGCTGAATTCCATGAACTCCTAGGATATACAGATTTTTTTTTTAGTTTAGTATCTGTTGAAAGCTTTTTTACTTTGTTCTATAAGTAGCTCACAGTTTATTGACCATGCTGTTTTTGCAGGCATGCAAACATGAAGACTACAAGAGTTATGGGGTCACAGGGACTTCTTCCCAGATTTTTATGGAAGATCTGGCATTGTGTAGTAGTGTGAATTCACTCCTATGAACCTTTGACAGATTGATGTGTGTTATTGGAATGGTGAAATCTAAGTTGCAATAGAGACCTCAGGAGATTAGAGATACCAGGAAGGTTGAGTACCTGCTAGAGGATCCTAGTAGAGGGAGGCCGAGAGAGGCATGTATGTTAAAGCCAGCAGGGCCCTAGGAACAGCTATCTAAGCTTATTCAAATTTATGTAAAAGCACCATATGTAGTCAGAAGTTTATGTGTCCTGCTTTGTCAGTCCTGTAGACATTTAGTCCAAAATAAATACACAAAGGCTTATAAACTCTTTGGCCTGTGGCTCAGTCTTATTACTTGCTAACTTTTACTCTTAAGCTAACCCATAGTTCTTATCTCTGTTTATCCGTGTGGCTGGACCAACCTTTTCCTCCGTGCAGCATTCTCATCTTCCTTCATCTGGGCCTAGCTCACATCCTTCTGCTCTCCCTCTTCCCAAAATTCTCTTTGCTTGGTTGTTACACCTATACTTCCTCTCTGCCTAGCTTCTGGCCCATCAGCATTTTATTAAATCAATATTTATAGTGACAAATATTTACAGTATTCAAAAGCATAGTCCTAAATCATTTTCTCTTTTTGCTTTTTAAAACAAAAACCTCAAATCTAATCTACTTTGTATAGCTTTTTTTCCTCACCATTATCTATAACAACCTCCAACCAACACTGTAAACAAAGATAAACCTTCATTATCCACCTTTTGGAAATGTAGGCATAGTTCTCTAGACTGCTTCCTGCTGATTGGGGGCTCTGATAATCTTATGGAGATCTTGAGAAAGTTCAAGATTATGGTCAATTTCTGACTAGAGTATTCTGTGAGGGTGGGTCATCTCAGCAAGTCTCCTTGAGGCTGTTCTGGATGCTGAACTCAGAGGAAAGCGCAATAGAGGTGCTCTAAAATGTTGGATCATCTGACTGTTCCCATCTGTGGTTTTTTAGGGATCTTACTTGATCAAACCTTATTTTTCTTTTAACATGGAATAAATTTACAGCCTCTCACCTTCTACGGAAATAAAATGAAAACCTATTCTTCAAAGTAACATATCTTTTGACTTCAATTTTAAAGTCAAGGCATTTATAAAATATATAAGTTGGATTAATCCAACAATATTTTTTAATCTAATGTCTTTCAGCATCTCTTGCTACTTACTTTACAGTCAAAAACCTAAAAAACAACACAATACAGTATTCAGACTGTATATATTCTATCTGTGTAGCTTATTATTATTTTTTATTCTTTTTTTTTTAATTTTTAAATTTTTTAAATTTTATTATTATTATTATGAACAAAGAAGTCACACTTTCTATCCTTGTATATCCTTATTCAAGGTCCCTTCCCCTTTTAAATTACTGTCTCTCCACTTGAGAGACAACTAGGAAGCTGTTTTTGGCTTCATTTCTGTGTTCTATAACCTCCTTTCAGGCTTTATGTGGATATTTGTTCACCAGGTTAAAATAAATTTGTAGTCAGAAGTTTCTCTGTTCTACATAGCCAGTCTCATAGCCATTTAGTTCTAAATAATCAATAAAGGCTTATATTAATTAAAAACTGTTTGGCCTATGCTCAGGATCATCACCAGCTATCTCCTTTAACTTAACTGAATCTATTTCTATTAATCTATGTATTGCCATGTGGCTCTTGGCTTACTAGTACTTTTACATGTTGTTTTTTAGGCAGCTGGATCATGTGTTTTTCCTCTTTCTCTCCACAGAATTCTTCTTGTGTGGTCATGTTGCCTATACTTCTTGTCTGCCTAGTTTCTGGCCAGTTAGCATTTTATTAAACCAATATTTATAGTGATAAATATTTACAGTGTACAAAGCATAAACCCAAAGCAACCACATTTCCCAGATATTGGACTTGATATTAACTATATTAATATTTTTCCTGCTGGGTTTTAGCCTTATTTTTATCTTATTCTTCTTCCTTATCCCTGTCCCCCACCTTTGAAATGGGAATGCTTACTCTGTGCCACTGAAACATTTGAGAATTTGAGAATTTCAGATAGAGGGATGCCTTAGTGGTTAAGAGAATTTGAGAATTTCTCCCACCTCTTCTGAGAAGGCTTTCTGGTTTCTTTGAATGCCTTTTTGATTAAATATGCATTGTAGCTCATATCCCACTATGTTAAACTTGTTTATTTTAATTTTTTTGCAGTTGTGTTCTGTTTGCCTTATGTCTCCTTCATGGTTTGAAATTTAAAACCTAGCTTTTAGTTATCCTTAATTGCCAGAACAGTAGACAACTGTCTCTTAATATTCATGGGAGATTGATTTTAAGAGTTTCTCATAAATAACCCAAATCATTGATACTAAAGTCTATCAAATAACATGACTGAATTGTCTTTCATTCTTTAAACAGCCTCTGGATTATGTACTACACTTGATATCATATAAATGCTACTTAAAATATCGTGCAAATGTTACATAAAGAGTTATTTAAGTATATTGCTTAGGGAATACTAAGAATAACACATACTCAATACATATTCAGATTTGTAGGTTGTATTTATGTAATCAGGAGTGTGTGTGTAACATGAATTAATAAAAAGAGGGGCCATAAATTTGAAAGAGAGTAAGAAGAGGTATATTAGAGAGTCAGGAAGTAGGAAAGGGAAGCAGGAAATTATGTAAATATGTAAAATTTAAAATTTAAAAAGTTACTAAATAAAAAGAGATTATTTTCAATCTTCAATCATTTAGCTCCCTGGATGCCAGCACTTAGGTATGAGGGATATTGCATTGCCACCACCCTTTCTTATCAGCCTTCTTATTCAGCCCTGAGCAGTACTCTGCTGTCATCTTGCTCTTCTCAACACCTAGTCCTGAACCTTCCATGGAAAGTAATTGTCACCTACTGCTGAGCACATTTGCTACGAGTCCCTTGGGAAAATGTTCCAGTCTCCTAAAGATTACTCTCTATGCCACTGAGAAAGATACTGGTGTGTCTCTCTGCTTTTATTTCTTCCCCAACATTGAGGCTGTACTTGGATCTCAAGAGCAGGCTAATTGCACAGCAAACCCCAGCAATGTTTAATGCATAGGCTTAACAGGAGCTCATCTGTGCCTCTTTAACACAACGCGTCAGAGTTCTTTTAGTCTTGTTAGTCTTGGTTTATTTTGGGTAGTCAGATGAACAGCAATCCACATGTCTCACACCAGTGGTTCTCAATTTTTTTCCCCCACTGCTTTGTCCCAGACTACATTTAAAAGTTGTCAGACCAGAGCCTGGAGGGAATAAAAACGGGGTCAGGAGGCTTTGCAAGAATTATCACCATAGGCTACTTTCTCTATCTTAATCAAGTACACTTGGCCATTAGGAGGAGCCAGGATGGAAGAGATCTCAGGATGCTTGCTTTACCCTAGTCCTCAATATAAATACAGTTTTGTTAAATGACCAAGAGCTTAGACATGATCACAGTGCATCTCACAGGGCTCCAAGGATATGTTCTTAGGAAAATGTATTATTGGAGGAAGGCAATGTTGAAGGGGAAGTCTGTGGCAATGGCATCATGGTTCCTTCCTTGTAATAGTGTCTCATGTGATTGGAATCAAGCATGTTCTCTTCTTTTTAGGAGGTAAAACTGGGTCCCTTGAATTTTCAAAACTTATAAGAATGATTTTAGTTCATATATATATATCCTATTACATCTATGTACATTGAAGAGTATCATTTCTCTTTTATAAAGTATCCTGACATGGAGAAGAGTTGGATTTGATCCTAGATATCAGCACAAGGAGGTTGGGGCCTTTTCCCCAAGCTTCTCAGTTTTTGGACCTGTCATCTCAGACCTGGGCATTCTGTAAGGCCATGGTAGGTTCTTCATGTGTATAAAGCTTTATCAGATGTCCTTTATGATCCCTTCATGAACCTGTGCTTTCGTTCTGCTCTGCACCAAGCACCACATCTCTGCAGCATCGCCTCCAAAGCACACGTTACATTGTACCCGAAATCCTTTAGTAGCTTCTATGTACCAATGAGACAAGTAAGATAATGTGTAATTCATGAACAAAGCATTGTTTGTTTTGCATCCTTTGTCCAGCGCCTGTTCTCCAGTCTTCAGTGTTATGGATCTCAAGTCTCCAAGCAGCAACCCCAGAGTCCTTGGTTTCTCTCTTTTGATAAAACCTGCCTTTTCTCAAATAGTTTGTATCCTCTCAGGACCATCTCAAATGTCACTATTTCATGAAGCTTGTCTTTATGGCCAATGGAGAAGACTATTTTTGTTTGTGTGTGGAGCTAAGGAATGAATTTCCAAATAACAAGTACCTCACTCACCCCGTATATGTACCTGACATGTCTCCTCACTAATCATGAGCTTCCTAAGGATAGATCTGGACCAGAGTCAGCCTCACTGTTTTTCTGGGAGCCCTTGAATTCCCAATGAACAATATAGAAACCTATATTCAGTATGCTGTGTAAAACTGGTTGCCAAGGTGATCAAGATGCCAATTGACCAAGTTGACAATTATAACACTATTTGACTGGTTGTGATGGTTTGAATAAGAAAGGTCTCTATATGCTCATATATTAGAATGCTGAGTCATCAGGGAGTGGCAGTTTTTGAGAAGGATTAAGAGGTGTAGTCTTGTTGAAGGAGGTGTGACCTAGATGGAGGAAGTGTATCACTAGGGGTGGGCTTTGAAGTTAAAAGCTCATGTAAGACCTGGTCTTTCACTCTTTCTGCCTATAACTTAGGATGTAGCTCTCAGCTAGTACCCCAACACCATGCATGCCACCCTGATCACTGCTATGATGGTAATGGTGTAAGCCTCTGAAATTGTAGACAAATTCCCAGTTAAATGGTTTTCTTTATAAGAGTTACCTTGGCCGTTGTGTCTCTTCACAGCTGTACAATAGTGATAAAGACAGAGAATCTGAAGAACTGTGGTGTAGGCACAAATGACTTAATAGGAAAAAGAGGGGGGATATAATTTTCATATTAATATTTAACTTTTTTTAAAAAAGAATTTTGTTTTTAAATTTTATTTTATAGGTGTTTGTCTATATATCTGTACACCACATATGTACAGTGTCCAAGCAGATCAGAAGAGGGCATTGGATTCCTCCAGATCTATAGTTACAAATGGTTGTAGCTGTCTTGTGGGTAGCAGGAACTGAACCTGGGTCCTCTGCAAGAGCAGTCAGTGGCTGAGGTATCTCTCTAACCTGTACCCATTAACTCTTAACTTGATGCTTTCAGATTCCTTAGGAAAGAAGGGGGAAAAAACCCACAAACTCTGAAAAACCATGAAATGCAGCCATATTTCTTTACCAAGTCTCTATTCAATTTTCAGTAAAAATTTAATTCATCTTTTGCTCTAACTCCACTATCTTTATTTTCTTTAAAGGAATTTACATTTTGAAAAAGAAAACTCCTCAGAGATGCCAATGGACTTACCAAAGAAATGCCAAAGCTTGCCTAGATCCCCAAATTTTATTTCACACATTTCATATTGCCTTCTGGACAAACAGATGTGAAAACAAGCCATCCCTGGGGAATCATCAGTAGATTTATGAGGTTCTTAAAGAAAGACATTTCTGCAGGAAGTATCTTGCCTAGGTCACAACAAGTCCCCAAATAACAGGAAATTAGGTTCTCAAAGATGAAGAACTATGTTAGTATCCTCAATATAGCACTATTGAACCAGTTAAAACAGTTGCTGCCCCCCTATTTTTTTAGAAAGATAAATGCTAAGAAGCAGTGTTGCATCAGTCTGAAAAAACTAAAGGAAAAAAGCAAAGATGCATATATAACATTTGTCTCATTTATATACACCAAGCTATGGGTTTATTTAAGTAAAAATAAACATCAGGAAATCATCTAAGAGTCTCTTTTTAAAGTGAGTCCGCTTGACTAGGAAGCCACTAGAGAGATCTTCAGAGACCTGTTCTGGTTTCTGGAATATTTATCAATGAAGAAATGTCTTGAGCCTGGAGTCAATCCCAAATGATTCTGACAACTTTGTGATGGCAAGAAGTTTTCTCCTTTAGTCTCCAGTTTATCCATTTACAAAAATATGACATTGATTACAACCTGGTTGCTTTTTTTCCCACTGTATTAATATTTGGATGAAGAAGTATTTTTCATGAGGTGAGAAGCTGCCTTGTATATTTAGTGGTTTCTATTCTCTTTGATGTGACTGACTGGCAAATCCACTTAAATATATGTCTCAAAGCATTGTTAATGTCCCCTTGGGAACAAAGTCACTTGTAGTTGAAAGGCACTAGCTAAATTCTGCATATACAGTAAGAGTGCTTAGTGAGAACAACACATTAGAAGGCTCTCTGGGCTATGCACCTTCCTGCTCAGTCACAGAGTTTCCAGTACCATGGGATAGAATATTTTACAATTATTCTGAGACAACAGGGAAGGTGCAATGCTCAGGCATGTTGAAAGTCAGGGATCTTGCAAGCCAACATTCACAGTATTACATGATTCCCGGTTATGCTTATGATTTCTTAGTAAATAAATATTTGACCTTTTTACTCTTCAGAGAAGAGAGAAATGAACACCATCTTTTGCGAAGAGAGAGCTATTATACTGCATCCTCAGAACTAGGTGTGTAAGTGATGGCTGAGTGTAAAATAGACACGGGAACAGAATTATTAGAGCTTAACTCCCATCTATCTCTGGGGCAATAACATTTGTCTTCCCTGCTTGTCCTTTGTACTCACAAGGTGAGTGGCCTAGTGACTGGGCTCATTTTTCTTGACTTAATTTTCACACTCTTTGGCTGTTTGTTGTGGAAATGAAGTACCAGAATAAATAGTTTTGTTTGGGAAAGAAAAGCACATAGCACATCCAGAAAATCATCAGTTTTTTAAATAGAATGTGATGACAAACTGTTTAATTGGTAGATACCCAGGATCCCAGGCTTAGGGGATAGATTATTTGGGCATATCCCTGGTTTAACTACTTGAGAGCTGGGCAACCTTAAGGAAGTTGTTTAAACTTTTCTTTGTACATTGCTTTAAAAAAGTCACTAGCAAAATCAAAATATGTATTCAACTATCAAAGAATGTTGTAAAGATTAGAAGAATTTGAGTAGAAATTGAAATAAATACTGACAAGTCTGAGAATAACTGGGATATTTGTTCAAGGTCCTGGCGATTAGGCTATGAGAAGATTTATGCTTGCCCTGCGTCTAAAGGAGCCGACTCTATTCTTCTGGGTCCATTTCCATCCTTCCTCCATCATAAATCTATTAAAAAGAGAAAGTCAAACATTACCTGTCTATAAAAAGGCAGGCATGTGAACCAAGAGATTTCTGGAAAATTCATCCTAGCTTTGAAATATGAGGCTCTGAACTGCAACTTATTCTTACAAATTATCCTCAACTTCTTTGCCTTATAAAACATAAAAAATTGATTGTATCCCATCTTTATTTCTTCACTTTCAGCTGAATATTTAAGAGAGATACTTCAGCTTATTGGGGAGAAATTTTGTGAACAAATTGGAAATAAAAGTATACCTCCTTTCATGGGTTAAATACTCATGGATTCTTCTTCCTTCTCCTTTACCACTTTTCTCTTATCTCTTTCTCTGTTTCTCTCTTTTTCCTGATCCCTCAGACTCCAGTCCATCTACAACAGAACAGAGTGCTTGAATATGACCCTACAATTCCATTGGCACTGAGTGTCTGCCTCACAAGCAAGGTTGATTTGTCTTCACAGAAGTAGAAAAACCTTTGAAAGTTGAATATCTCTTTTCCCATTTTTCCTCAGCTAATAGACACAGTTTATTTCTGTTGGTGATTGATTTATGGGTTAAACATTCAGAACCAGCATAATCTGCAGAATGCTGAGAGTTACCTCTGCCTGGTTTTTATATATCTTATGATTACTTATTCCTCTTAGGATTCAGACTGGGGGAGACAGAGTTTCCATAGTTGATAGGCATAAGATTCAAGCATTCAGAATATTCAGAAATAGTGCTTTCTAGAGAACAGAAAACCAGTATCCCTTTGCAAAGACAATGACATCCACTCTCCCACAGCATTAGATGAGCAGTCACTGGGCATTTGTATGAGTCTAAGCTCTGTTCTAGGAGGTGAATGAGAGTAAGCCAGTCAGCCAAGGTCTGTGTCATCAAAATGTATCTAGTAACTTCAAAAAGATTTGAAGAAGAGTGCACATGTGTATCAGATGACAATGGCATTATGTCCCACTGCATGGTAGCATGAGCAGCTTGATGACCATAATGATGTAGGATGTTAAAGAAGATGCTAGGATGATTGATTTGATCATGTGGTTGGAGTTCCTTCATAGCCTTATTCATATGCACATGACACAGTTGCAATGTATTTCTGGGTCCTGTGGTCTTTGCAAAGGAGAGAATTCAGATCGCTAGGTATAAAGCAAAAAGGAACAGGGATTCCAACAAGAAAGAACCAAGAAAGCGATGGGACACGGCTTTCCGATTTTAAGTTATCTGTGAGTTACTGGATTGGCTTTGAGAGACCAGAGAAGCTGAAAGAATGGAGGAAAACATCTAGACTTCTAAGATTCATATAAGCACCTCAAGAAGTGGAAGTTTCTACAGGATAAGGCAAAGCCTAGAAATCAGCTGGTCTTATAGTTTTTAGGCAAATTTCTTAGGAGGGCCAACAAAGGGAGATAAACCTTTCAGGTAGCTAAATCAGGTTCCTCCACTTATGGAAATGATAAATATTACAGTTTTCTTTCATGGCGATCTTATGAACACGAGGAAAGGGAAGGCCCTGAAGCCAATTTCCGATACCCATTTCCAGAATTTCCCAGTTACTCTTGAAATCAAAGATATCCAGCACATGGGTTTACTAAGAATTAAGCCAACCTCAAGAGATGGGAATCTGTATATTTTTACTTCATGTAGGCTAAGTGCCACATAAATGAAACGTATGGGCAAGCCTCTTGTTGAGGATGCCATCAATCTGTTCATTATTTTAAATATAGCAATCATTTTGGGAATATTCCTTAGAAAAATCATGATTTCAATATTTTAATTTATGTAAATTTATGATTTCTGGAATCAGGTCAGAAGACTTTGAAGTCTGTACCTCTCTGGGATTTTAAATGTCTGTTCTTAATCTTAAAATGAGATTTCTGGTTAAGCTGCCCACTTCTCTGAGGAGTGTGTGTAGACATGTATGTCTATGCACATGGGTATAAGGGTGTGCATGGATGTGTAAAAAATATGATCTCACATAGCATTTTCAGTAGTTTTTCCCAAAGAGCTGGCAGTTTGAGCCATAATCATTTCAGATGCTATTTGCTAAGGCCTGGTATGTGATCTCACTGTCCCATTTAGATTCCACACAAAGAGGATAGTGAACTATAGAGGGGAAGTATTTTGCTCACTGAAACTGACTGCTATTGTAACTAATGTACTATTTGCCACTATAACTTTTGTGGGACCATTCTGAAAGGCACTAAATAATTCCATCAACAAATATTTAGTTAGCAATTTTTTCATCCGAGAGTTTTCATTGATGGTGATTAAGGCCTGATAAGGGAACACAGGAGCTTAGAAGTCAGTTGGGAAAACATTCAGGCTACGAGACTACTGCTTCAATGAGCTGTGATGAGGAATTAGTGTTAAAGTCTCTAGCATCCCCCTCCAGGGGCTGTCATCTACCAGGGGCTTATTAAATGTAAAGGGTTCCTAGAAATAGACTGGAACAGTACCAAGAGATCTGGCAGCATCTCCTATTCTCTTATTCCCCACAGGTACCTGAACTATGGGTTTGGTTCCCACGGCTCCCACAGGATGAGACTGGCAGCTTCTGTTGCAGCAGTCTGTATGGTGTTTCCATAGTTATGTGATTATAGTGACTAATTTATCCAACAGGGTTTCTATAGTGTTGTGGGGTGATATCTCTTCAAAATTGTTATGCATTTTCTATTTATTTTTTATGAAACACCAAAAATAACCTAGTAGGCCTTTAGGAGTTATTTTTTTTCTTTTCTTAAAAAGATGTTTCTTTTTATTGATTTTCTGTACACAAAGAATATGGTAAGTATTTTTCATAAATGATTTGAAGTTTATAAAAGTTTTAAGAGGGCTCAATCATCTCATTTTATCATTGGGGAATAAAGATATAGATAACTAAACTAATTTGCTGAGTATGGAACTGGAACTTGAAACAAGATTTTTGTTGTTGTTGTTTCAAATATTATAATTTAAAATAATCAAATCTCTATGCTTCTGCATCTTTTGCCTGCCTAAGAAATTGAAAGTTTTGTTTGTTATCTTAATTATAGTACTATTTATGTAATAGCTGACTTTGGCTCTACAGGCAAATTTTCTCTATAAATACTTTTATCTGTCATCATATCTGTAATACTTCTGACCATGTGCTTTGATATTTCACTAAACATGGCAGACAAAACATTTGGAATGTCGACATAGTCTAGTAAGTTGGACAATTTCTAAAATGAAATTAAAGAGCTGCAATTATATAGTTACTGCCAAAAGTTAATAATAAAATAATGTTCTTGCTTCTCTTAGTTCTTGGAGGCAAAGAGTAACACAGGCTGCTAAGTCATATGCCTTACATAGATCCTTTATGATCAAGAACTTGGATAAAAATCATGTCTAAAGCAAACTCCAAAATGGCACAACCACCATTTCCCAGAGCCCACGTTCAATACTGAGTGAATAAGTCACATGTATTTTCTTGAATATAAAGCATGAATTTCGGTGAGAGAGAAAAATGCAATCGTCTCTGTGGGTAAAGGCCTCCATTGTTCCGGAAGATCAATGGCATCGATTTGACTGCATGGCACATAAAAGCAGAGGCTTCGAGAAGTGGGTGTTGACTTAGGAAAAGGGTTAGCAGCTGTGCTAGTGAGAGAGCTACGCCAAGTCGCTCTGCCTACCAGTAGAAAGCCTTTGATTTGTCTATTCACCCCATCCCAGAGTTTGGAACAATTGTTTTTGGAACCTTTTAAGTGATGAGCCTGGCCAGGGTGAAGATGCTCTATTTCGGGTTTCAGGATCAATTGCTGGTATTTATGTTGACAAGGGGGAGTGGGACTGAGGGAAACATCAGAAAAGTGTCTTTACACTGCCTGACTACAAGCATTACTGAGACTTAGACCAGTCACCCCTTCTCATATTTTCCTTATGTAACAACCACAGAGCATTAGTGGTCCACATACCTTCCAAGAGCAGGACAGAGCTCAACTGATTTGGATAGATCTCAGCTGGTAGCATTTTCACAAAATAGTTTCTGCATAATAATATCTATGGGCAGCACTGGAATCTCAGAGTCCTATCATCAAGTAAATTTGGATCCAAAGCAGAAACTTTGGGAGTATTAATTTAATCTGTTTAAATATATACCAATGTGCACTCCAATCATTCTAGGAGAGTCAAGGCAGCTAGAATTTCTTCATAATGAAGGCTCTGAATCTTTCCTTAGTGTTTTTTAATAGCACTATTGAGATATAATTTACATAACGTACCATTTACCTTTTGAAAGTACCCAATTCAGTAGCTTTTGATATATTCACAGAGTTGAGAAATCACTATTATAAGTTCCAGAACATTTTTATCAACTCAAAAAAAAAAAAAAAAAAGAAAGAAAGAAATTGAACCCTTTAGCTATGATTCCCCAAGCCATCTTTGCTCAGTTTTTGAGGCCAAGTTTCTGATAATTTTCAAAAGACATTTCTATTTCTGTGCATCCCCAGAGTCTTTGAAATAACTACATTATAACACTTCTTACATTGAAGGGCTATTGTTTGTTTTTCTTTTTATCTTTTCCTGGGAATCGCTGCCAAGTGGACAAATCTACAACATAGGCCATATTGTCAGTTCACTATCTAATACAGCTTGAGGTTTAAATAAAAGAGCTAAGAAGGAAGAAAGGAAGGAAGAGAGGGAGGGAGGGAGGGAGGAAAAAAGGAAGACAGGAAGGAAGATGTAGTTGGAAAGAAGTTTGGGAAGGAAGAAGTGTGGGAGAGTGTAGGAGAGGGAAGGAAAGAGTGAAAGAGGAAGAGTCCACACACACACACATACACATATACAAACATACATGCATGCACCACACACATACACACACATATATACACACATACATGTACATACACATACACACATAGATACAGACACCACACACGTACAAACACATACATACACATATACACACATACACACACATATATACACACATACATGTACATACACACACATAGATACAGACACCACACACGTACAAACACATACATACACATACACACATATACATACACATACTCACACCACACACACACACACAGACACACACACACACACACACACCTTTTGGCTGTTGAATGTGGTGCAGAGAAAATATCTAGTGGGTATTTTCTGGCAAATATTCTTCAGGAAATGAGCAATAATTTTTGTGTTTTTGTTTGTTTTGAGAAGGAAAATCTTGAATTTTGAGCAGATTTTCTTTTAAATTTGCATCATCCGGGAAGCTATGATACATTTCTTTCAAAGTGTACATAGGATTTTATACTTAAATTATCTTTGGCTATTGTCATGGACAAATCCACCATAAAAGCAATTCATACACAGTTGAAGTTTGCTTTTCTGTGATCTAACAGTTGTCATATAGATGGCTCAGAACTGATAGGTCACCCTTGTCCAACCAAATTATTTCATCTTGTACTCCATTATTCCTCAAGTTTTCACTGTCATATGTATGGCCTAAAATGACTGTCCTTTGGTGTTTTCACAGTCAGGCAATTTAAGAAAGTGAACGTATAGTTTAAGGAGTATGGCATGAATGTTTCATGCATCATTTCTGGTTTCTGTATGCACCTCATTTATTGAACATGTAACCATATCCAGCTGTCCAGGGGCTGTTAGATAGATTCTTTATTTTGCTCTTGTATCCAACTACACTTCAAGCTTAGCTTATCTTTTTCAAGGAGTGCTAGAGGAATGTTAGGGAGTAGCTGTGTGCCTCCCCTTGCTTTATATAATACACACTATGACACCAAGATCTTGTTAATCTTTCATACTTTCACTTTTGTGCATTAGTAGACAATGGGCCTGAAAAAATTGACTTTTAGATATATAGTGATATTTTTTCCATGCTTGGCATTTTAATCAACTTGGAAGTTTTTCTACTTTTGTAATTTCAAATGTATTTCTATCAGTTTAGAATATAAGTGGGTTTTGGTGAACCATGCTGTAAACTTTTAGCCATTTACAATATTATTTCTATGGAAAAATGATTTTTGGCTTCTTAAAAGACTACAAAGAAATGCACATTTGGAATGTACAGTGGAAAGCTGAGTACTGCTAATTTGCTGATGTTGGCAAACAAAGTAGCAGGTGAGAGTCATTGGGAGGTTCTCTGGGCTGCTCCTATGCAGCCCTGCAAGACTGCTAATCTCAATTGACAAGTCCAGCTACAACTTTTATTATATATTCATTACATGCTTATTAATAAACACCCAAATAATGTACTGAGCTCTAGTGTGGTGGTTTGAAAGAAAATGACACCTATAGGTAGTGATATTAGGAGGCGTACTCTTGTTGTTGGAAGTGTGTCACTGTGGGGGTGGGCCATAAGGTCTCCTATTGTAAGCCTACACCCAGTGTCAACAGTTCACTTCCTGTTGCGTGCAGTACAAGATGGAGAACTCTCAGCTACGGCTCTAGCACCATGTCATGTGCATGCTGCCACATTTCCTGTCATGAAGATAATGGACTAAACCTCTGAAACTGTAAACCCCACCTCCAAATTAAATGTTTTCATTTATAAAAATTGCTCTGGTCATTGGTTTCTTCATAGCAATAGAAACCCTAAACAAGATAACCAGAAAACAGATGTTGAACAAAACAATCCCAAGACATACTCTAGGAAGCTCACTCTCTCTTGAGGAGCACAGATTTTTAAATAGTTGTGACAAGGTAGGAGGTGGGTGATTTCTGGTGACAAAGCATAGAGCTGAAACAGTTTGTAAGGGTCCATGCCTCAGTGAAAGGGATCCAGGCACTCCCACCTCATCTCAGTGCTCAGAGGGGAAAGGAAGAAAATGAGCATCCTGTGGAAAGAAGCTACAGCACAGAGCTCTTGTGAGTACCTCTCAGAGGAAGTGGAGTGTGAAGAAAGGAAAGAAATTGAACTTGATGTCTTTTCTATGACCCACCTGTTGAGAAGTATCTATAGGAGCATTTGCCACAGGAATGAAAACAAAAAATGTAATCCAGTGTGTGGTAACATTTCAGACAATGTCGGTGACAGTAACCGGGTTCTACATTTTTTTAAAGGCCAATGATATAACACAAAGCTTTTAAGATAAAACTAATGTTTCTGAAGGCTTTTTAAAAGAGGCAGCCTAGCTGGTCAGAGGTCGAGATTTATTTCAAGCTTAGGCAGAGGGAGCACTGATAAAGAATCATAAAAGTACAAGAAGAAAATTACTGTTGCAAACAGTAGAGTCATTCTGGTGGCAGCCATAGACAAATCTTTCTTTTCAAAGGTAGAAAATGAAGACGTGTGTGTGTGTGTGTGTGTGTGTGTGTGTGTGTGTGTGTGTGTGTGTGTGTGTTGTGAGCTTACAATATCAGTAAGACTCTCAGAGTGTCTTTACTATCAAAAGTAATCTTTTACATCCTAGAAAGAAAGTGACTTCGGGTTTGGACATACTAGTAATTTAACTGCTTTAGAACTAGATAAGTATTCTAGATTAAAGCCTAAGACAAATAACTAGGCCTCTTTGGCTCTTATAATGTACTTAAGAAAAAGTCAAACCACTGGAGTAATACTTATCTTGAAGGAATAGGAACAGATGACATTTCATTTATTCATGAATAATCACTAGTTGATTCATTCCCTCAAAGGTATTTCTTGAAGAAATCTCAAGTGAGGGCAGAGGGAGAAAGAGAACACCACAGAATAGGTGAGATAGGAGAGGAGAAAGGGTGTATTGGGAAAGAAGAAGGCAACCTGTAAGAGCATGACAGGAAGGTGAGAGAAGGCAATGGTAGAGAGAGAGGCAAATAAGAAAAAAGTATGCAAGAAAAGGCCATGATGAAACATACTTTGTGCACCGTTTTGGGTTAAGAAAGTAGTTGAAAAGGATTTACAAGTATCAAAATGTGCAGAAGTATATGTAGATAGAATAGTTACTTGATTAAAGGGTTGATATTTGAAGTCTCAAGTGGTATATATTAAAATGTCCATGGTGCAAAAGTTTATGTCTAATGATACTATTTCTCCAGCATTCTAGTGATTATGGATCTTTGTGAATATACAAAAATATGGATTTCATAGCTGATTCCATTTCATGAGTTTAAAAAGTCTATCACTTTGAAAGTAGATATTTTCTTGAAGAAGTAATGTGTCCTTAGCATTGGAGATGCAGAGGTTAACAAAAATGGATTTTCACAGAAAATTATGTCTGGTGGTAGAAGATGGGCAGCTGAAAGAAAGCAGGTTGATTTCTAGAATGAAGGAGGCCCATGAACAAGAGACAAAAGCTATTACGTTGGATTTGGTGATGTGTTGTAAATGTGTCCAGTGAACACTTCCTAGGGGAAGTCACATACAACCAATCCCATGTTAGAAAATGAAAAGTCATCACCAAATAAAATTAGGTAGGAATAGAGACAAGGGTCAAATAGTTCCAGGTATCTTGAATAGTATGTGTGAAAGCCCAAAAATTAGAGAATGCATAGTTGAGGTGCGGTTACTCTAGACTGTCCACAGAGACAGCGTAGATTCTAAAGGTGAATGAAGCAAGATTGCCACTTATGTGGAAATGCCCAACTTCTAATTCCATACACCAGAAATTTAGAGTCAATCTCATCAACAACCACTCTAAGCCAACTACTTCTGCATCCTGCAAAGTAGTTAAAATTAGCAAAGAAGTCACTAGTCTGCTTGGAGTTATTAGGACCATGTGGCTGTTTCCTGACAGGGATCTGTAAATAGCGGGATTGTCTATAAGTTCTGTTCAGTGCTTATGTCACAACATAAATCCTGTCTTGATGTCAATGTAGTATTTGCCTGCTCCATGTATTTGGGGTCCAGAGTAAGTCATGAATGAGGACAGATCTCAGCACATGGCTGCCGCAGTATGAGAGGAAAAGATAACATTTAAGGTAATGTGCTTCATTGAGATAGAGAAGTTGTACAACCTGAAGCTCTGTTGCAAATGCAAACAGGAAACAGGACTTACAATTAGTAACTTAAATAGTTAATTATTTTCTAAAATTACCTACTCAGTCTTTTGTGTTACAGCTGTAAAGACTGGAGATGGATCCCTGCTATGAGCTACACATCCTGGGGGATATGCAGGAGGTATATTAGACTTGTTTGTATCCATAGGGCCAGGGAGGAAAAGATATATAAATCTTGTGGGTATACACAGAAGGGTCATTGATTTTATTTGACCTCCTTCAGGATGCTTTTCCTAGAACCCTAGAGGTGAATAGAAGGTGGCAGAGACAGAAAGAGATTCTGAAATGATACCTAAAAGAGATCCAGGTTGGAGATATCACAAAAAAATATTTCAGGCCTAGAAGGACCAGATGTAACAATATAGAAGACTAAGTTGGAGACATGGTAGCACTTTTATTTAATGAGTGTCATGAAGTGAAATTTGTATTTTCTGTAGACAAATGAGATGAGAAACAGACCTATACTTTTTCTGGAGGGCAGAGAATAAGGTACACATTTTAAAGTATGTTGTCTTGGTCTGAAACTTGGTAAAATATAAGTTGGAGATAAAAAATGGAGGAATAAGATTGAGCAAAGTAGAAGTAAGTCACCAAGCAGGAGAGGCCATCTATTATTTCTAGGGGCATCTTGCTTAAAGGCCACCTAAAGTTGAAGGCTGATTTTCATGTTCACTCTAAGCATCTAAATGTCTCTATTGATCTCAGGGAACAACACCAAAGGTAAGGAAATCAGGGGACAGGTTCATGTCCAGAAGCTAACGTCCTAGAACTCTGACTGAGTCATTGAGAGCATGAAGAAAGGACAGACAGACAGGCACACACAGAGAGAAAACTGGGTTCAGGTGTGTGGTGAGCACTCTAATGAAGCCATACCAATAGGAAGCAATTCAGAACCTCAGCATGCTTGTTTTTATTTTTTTAGATTTATTTATTCCACAGAAGAGGGTACCAGATGTCATCACAGATGGTTATGAGCCACCATGTGGTTACTGGGAATTGAACTCAGGTCCTCTGGAAGAACAGTCAGTGAGTGCTCTTAACCCCTGAGCCATCTCTCCAGCCCTCAGCATGTTTATTATGTACACATGGTGGGAAGGGTTAGTTAGTCTCTGTGGGAGGTCTCTTTAAGCTTGAAGTTTCAGACTAGAGACATTGAGGATGGGGAAGCCGCTACATTTGGTTGCTCGTTTTTGTACACACTGCCAACAAATTCACATAAGCATTTGCCACCCCTCTAAGGCTTATCTGTGGGGTAGGTTTCTGCCAATTTCCCATGGGTTCTAGGCCTTCGTCCTTGACAGAGCCAAATTCAAGACAGCAATACACTCAGGGCTTCATCTACTCTTCACACATTCACTTAAGGTTTGACCTACTCCCTACACATCTGTGGAGAGTTCTGGAAGCCATAAGCTAGATAAACATATGGATTTTTAATGAGAAGGGAATCATAGAAGACAGTTGCAGTTCTCCATGTGGCTTTTCCAGGAGAAGGAAGATGAAGGAAGGACACAGCACTATGTATGTAAAAATCATTCTTTTTTATTTTGGTCTGAATCTACCCTTCCTTACTTTATTATCAATAGGTAGCCCTGTGCCCAAATGCTAATTTCTCTTAATTAAATATATGACAGTTTAAAAATGACTTTTCTCTCTATTCTAATTAGATGTTAGTGCTTCTCCTCTCTGTTAATTTCCATGTGTCTTCCTTCCAAAGGTTTTATGTATTTATATATACACATGCAGATATGTGTGAACATTTGTGTGTGCATACATTCACACGCATGCATAATTGAAATGTTAATGACCTGCCTCTTGGGAGAGTACATCATTGATAAAAATATTCTCGCCTTGCATTGGGAGGTTTCTGAGATATCAATTTCCACAGCTTCTTCCATATTAGGCTGCCTTCATCTCAGAGGAAATAATTATACCCAGGCTTGGCTCTGCTCAATGGGGCATGACTACAGCAGAATGGATCTCTTCCTGAACAGAAAAAGAAAATTGAAAATAAAATAAAATACAGCTTGACATACTAGACTCCAAATTATCTAAATCTATTTCTAACAAAAAGCTCTGGGCCTCTGAGAAGATGATGACCTTTGAAAGAAAAATCCATTGGAAAAAAAATTCCATTTCCCATGCTGTAAGGTTAGGAGAATAAATTGCATTCCCAGAGGAAGGGGGCAAGCTTCTTTTGACATGCAATAAAGCAGGTGGCCTCATTTGAATTTTCCCATTAGATCTTCTAGAGAGACCTGGGAAATACGATGGTCTTGCTCACTGTAACTCAGCCTTGGCTCTCTGTCTATGGGACTCATGGCTTCTCACCAGTGTTAGAATTAGAGTCTGACTTATTTGAAACTTCCAGCAGGAAGTTATTTATTATAGTGTTCATTTTTTATCTGCTGTAAACAACTAAGTAGGTTTGTTTTCTGAAAAGTATTAATATCCTGATTTGTTAGTCTAGCCTCCTTATTTTTTTCCTCCTTTATTTTGTGTTTCTGCTTCAAGGGTCAAAAAGGAATGTACATCCAGGAAAAACACATTTTAGTAAAAGTCTTAGTGTCAAAATCACTCCTAATCAGCTTCTTGTGCTGGAGTAGAGTATGAAGAATTAGCTTCATTCTACTGTGTGTTTATTTAACAAATGATACTGAAAAAAATCTGATGTGACACAACGTATTTAGCCCTTATCTCCATATAGCATACAATCAGGAAATAGAGACACATTAAATATATACATAGGCAAAGCATAAATTATTTGACCAGAGAAGTGCTATGATTGTTAAGGATAATACACAGTAGGAAAGCCTGTCAGAGAAACACATACATATAAGTACTCAAGCAGGCTAATACTTTCAAATGTTTTAAACAAGTTTAAAAAATTGCCACATTTTATTTAGTGGCGGTGCAAATAAGCTAATTGAAAAATATTCACTTCATTTTACTGAAAACAAACTATAAACTGCCTGCAAGACTTTGGAAAGACAGGAAGGAAAGCAAGGATGCATATTAATGTGGAAGGCATTGTGTATTGCCCCAGAGGTTGCTCTTTTGAAGGAATAAGAGGACTTGATAGTTCTTCTGAGTGACAAAATCCTTATCAGTTAGTTACTATCCACCTTTGCTTCAAATGGTGAGCTTATGCTACCTCTACCGACTGCATGTATTTCTCTGCATGCCAAAGCTAGAAAGCCCATAAAATACTTCCAAAGCAGCTTATTTACCCCAGTGTCTTTTGCCTTTATTTTATTGAGCCCAGTGGACATGCCTGGTCATTGGCTCCTTATATTCATGGAGATTCACAGAAATAAATAGGTAATGCATTTGGAAGGGCTGGGAGAAGAGGCACAGGAATTAAAGAAATGCTATTACCTGCAAGTTCATCCCACCCATTGTGTAAGTGTAAATGCTCAGTTATCCAGCTGATGCAATCATCATTTATGGAAGAGTCTTTGGGATTCTGAGTACAATGCAAAGTGTATCTTGCTCTGATAACTATATTCCCCAGCAGCATAACTATTCTATAGCCTTACTATCTTAAAATGCTCCCACATAACTCTAGCCTACATATAAACTACCTCAGTCTGATGTTCTAGCATTTCATTGACAATAAGGATGTGAGTGTCTAAAGCTGTGTGCAGCAGGTGGATTTGATGCTCACCTTTATGTGAATTTCTTAGTAATTCACATCATTCTGGTTTCTTTAAATTCTATTCAACAGGTACATATTATGCTACCCCCCACCTGTAAAGGCAAAGGCAACTCTTCTCATGTTCTCCCGCCTCCTCTCTAACTCGTGATTTCTTCTTTAATTATTATTATTATATACAAAATGTACAGTGTATAAAATCATAAATATGCATATCACATGCATATATATGTGCATATATGTGTGTGTATGAAGAGGGAGAGAGAGAAATATGCTCATATGTGTACATCTATAAGACTGACCACGAGACTGGATAATATGGCAGGGAGCTTGTCCCTGGAGAAAACAGTTTATCTGTCTTTCAGGAGCCATTGATTGTCTATAGCTCTTCATTTGGAAGTAGGAACTTGTGAAATTTCCAGCTTCATGTTAACATGTCAATTGGTATTTTTATTATGCATATCTTCTCTAGCAACCTCATTTCTGAGACTCCTTGGGTGCAACTTTTCTGTCATTTGAAGATGACACTATTTAGGACAATGTCAAGATTTTTAAAAGGTATATTCTGAGGATCAAACCCATATATTTTTCCTTGCTAGGCAACTACCTAAACCCTGTGCCAGACATGTAAGTTGTTATAGAATTCCAAGATAAACTTCCTTTGCTTTTAATATGTTAATAATGGCTCATAGAAAAGGTTAGTGATGTACTGCCCACAGGACAAGTCTGTTTTATTATTTATTTTATAAATAAAGTTTTATTACAACATAAGCATGCTGACTCATTTATGTTTTACCCAAGATTAAATCATATTATCATTTGAATATGAAATTCCCTTCCCACACCAGCTTATATGTTAAAACATATGGTCCACAACTGAGAGTATTGTTTGTAAAAGATAGAACATTGAGAGAGGTGGATGTTTGGTGAATATAGGTCATAAGAGACATGTGTTTCTTGTCTTGACTGTTCTGTCTAAATAACTGACTCAGAGATTGAATGTGAATTATAAATACTTGGCTGATAGCTCAGGCTTGTTACTAGCTAACTATTGCATTAAAATTAACCCATTTCTATTCATCTATGCATTGCCACATGGCTTGTGGATTTACCTATTCTCTAGCATGTCTTGCTTCCTATGTGGCTTCCTATGTGGCTGCCTGCAATCTCTCCTGACTCTACCCTCCTCCTCTTCCTCCTCCTCTTCCTTCTCAATCTCAGTCTGGCTTTTCTACCTAACTTTCCACTCAGCTACCAGCCTGTCAGCTCTTTTAATTAACCAATGAGAGTAATACATATTCATAGTATAGAAAAGGACTGTTCCACAGCAAATATGACTCCAAAAGAAACATGCAGCTTAGGTTTGGATCTTGTTCCCTGTTTCCTGTCACATGGTTCTGCTATTGTAAAGCTTTTCTAGTATGTCTTTTCTGCTATTATGAACTGACATCCTATGAAACCATATGCCCAAATAAATATTCCCTGTTGTTTATCTCAAGTATTTACTACACAAAAAAGACAAGTAAAAAAATAAGCATTGCAAGAAGATAGGTGAGCAGATGTTACATAAGCCATATGCTCCACAAAGCTGAACATATTCATTCTCGTCTTTACATTCTGGGTGGACTCATTACCCCATACTTGTCCATGCTGAGGAACTCATCTAATTTGACATGATAGACACATAAGAACCAAAGGTAAGTATGGATGAGAAAGATGAATGTGTTAGCCTGGGAAGATTTTCTGTCAAGGAAGAACTAGATGGCTTTGAGGAGCTAAAGGCAACCCATGTTGCCATCAGAGCTGATAGAATGTAAGAAAGAATTGTAGGAGAAGGAGAATCTCTCCAAGCATTGCCACAGAAATTGCTGTAAATCTTGATAAACTTTCCAGATATTTTTGACTATTTTAGCTTCTTTTATTAAAAATCCATCAGAAGTGGCATCTCAGGCTGGATTAACAGTCAAGTTAAGAGCACTGACTGTTCCTACGGAGGACCTGAGTTCGATTCCCAGAATCCACATGAAAGCTAACAACTGTCTGTAATTCCAAGATCTGACACCCTTACACAGTTATACATGCAGGCAAAACACCAATTCACATAAGATAAAAATAAATATTTTTTAAGAAGAAGTGACATCTCTTCTACATCCACTACATGGAGCTGTTCTTCCCATAGCCATCCCTTCTCACTCCAACATAGCCACTTGCCATAATGGAATGCTCTCCAGTGAATTTGGAGCATTCAGAGACTTCAGCTGAGACACACACACACACACACACACACACACACACAGAGAGAGAGAGAGAGAGAGAGAGAGAGAGAGAGAGAGAGAGAGAGAGAGAGAAAGAGCTCCTCTGAGAACTTTCATGAACAGATTCAGCCATGGTCCTCTGACAGTAGAGTATTCTCATGCCACATTGTCTGTGAAGTGATGCTCAGGATGATGTCAATGCTGAGAAGGAGATGGGAAAGATGATAAAGAGGAGGGCATTCATCCCAAAGGCTCACCCCTGCTGTTCCTGGTCTTAGAAGCTGAGGAGGATCTCTACCCACTGAGAAGAAAGAAAGCCCTTTTTTCTTTTTCCATTTTTGGGAATTCAGCCCATAAAGAGGCAAATGGATGGGAAATAGCCAGAGGGTGAGGTTGTAAAATGCAGAGTTGGCTAAAAGGGGATTTATGTTCCCATCCCATATGACATCTGGAAGTTCCTACCCCTTAAATGAGAATGCCCAGACTCATCTTGTAGAATTGTATTTCTAGAAAGGCATGAAATAATGCCTAATGCCTGACTCCAAAACCAGTGGTTATGAATGGAGGTGGTTTATTACATTTTTGTTAAAATGTTTGGCGATCACTTTTCCTCTTCTTTTAAAAGAGTACATAACACAAAAATTATTTGGCCCAACCAAGCTGACAATAGAATGGCATCCCAGAATTGCACTGCACAGCAGGAATTACACTAGAGATATCACCGGCCCAGCAAGCCTCAGCAGCCTTCAGACGACTGCTCCATCAGGCACAGAGACGAAGGAGAGGTTGTGGTCCCTTGAGGTGGGGGAAGAAAGCAACTGCAAAGAAACAAGTTATTAATATTAATGTTTCAGGAAAAGAAAAGGTGAGAAAGGACATGGACGCCCAGGAAGAATGACTCCATATGGCTTTGATGTGTTCATTTCCACAGGATGAGGAGAGTGAGGGGAATACAGAATAGCTAGCAAGGAGGAGGAAGTGAGGAGGTGCAGGTGGTTTGGCAGGCTCTGAGAAATGACATGAGCTGCAAGGAGTAGCTTCTGTCTAGACAAAAGTGGGCTAACCATGTTGCCATGTGCAACCCACCCCTACCTGGAACAAAGTCAGAGCAGGAAAAGAAAGGGTCTTGTAGCTCTGTTTGCTCTAACTGTGAGGAGTTACTGTGCAAGGCCTAAGGGCTACTAGGTTTGACTGGGAGCTCTTCCAAGGGTTTCCTCTGTGAACCTCTTCAAGCAAAGAATTTCACTCCCAATCTAGGCCGACCTTGATGAAAGCTGTGTATACATCCTTTTGGTATCTATATAGGGCAACATCTATCCCTCATCCTCTCCCAGACACCTGCATCTTTTTTTATGAGTTAAGTGAATAGTCAGGTGAGGAGGTATATTGAGAGCAACTGAAAACAGCTAAGATGCTAAGGCTGTACTATCAGTGTCTGGTATTATAAGCACTGGAATGCATTTTCGTTTTCTCTATATGAACCAGAGCAGTAGAGAGCAAGGAGAAAGATTATAGCAAATAGAAAGAGCTTGGGCTATGAGATGAAGTAACACTGATGTTTATATCTGTCGAAGGAGACACGTTTATCTTTACACTGTAGGTAAAGCCTCCGTGCAATAAAGATTTGGTACAGGTGAAAACTGAAAACCAACTACAGCAAAGCCTCTTACCCCATCTCCTTGATGGGCCAACATCACAGGGTGCCCTTAAAGTCACTGTAAGATTGTCCAGGTGGAAAACTGAGTGAGGCACCTTCCTTGGTCAGTGCTCAGAAGTAGCTATAGAGCATAAAGATCTTATCAGGATTCAATCCAGCATCCATCTCTGCAGGGAAGGCCGCAGAAGTTGGAGGTGTAGAGGGTACCAGCCTTCTCTGCTTCTTGGGAAGTTGGCAGGCAGACTTTCTTTCTTTCTTTCTTTCTTTCTTTCTTTCTTTCTTTCTTTCTTTCATTGCCTTGGTGTTTTTCCTGGAACTGGAACTACAGACAGTTGTTAGCTGCCATGTGGGTGCTGGGAATTGAATCCGGGTCCTCTGGAAGAGCAGACGGTGTTCTTAACCGCTGAGCCATCTCTCCAGGCCCCCGGCAGGCAGACTTTCATAGGCCTAAACAGTAGAGCATTAGTGGCATGGCTCATGAAGCGTGTGGAGAGTTTCCACTGCTCCTAAGATGTTATTACTAGGCAACAGAAACTCTTTATACTGTATAAAAACATGGCACTGGAGAATAAAATATGATATACATTAGGTTAATTAGAAGACATGGGAATGGAAAGACCCTGCTTAGGCTTTATGTGTATGTGTGTAATCAGGGTGGAAGAGATAAAAATATAAAAAAACAGAGAATCACACAGAAATAGAGCTGTCAAGGGAATGGTTTCTGGGACTGAAGACCAGGACAGTGTAGTTCTTAATAAAATATTAGATGT
Source organism: Sigmodon hispidus (assembly GCA_004025045.1). Classification (NCBI taxonomy): domain Eukaryota; kingdom Metazoa; phylum Chordata; class Mammalia; order Rodentia; family Cricetidae; genus Sigmodon; species Sigmodon hispidus. The sequence continues at coordinate 116,076 of PVIH01003760.1, forward strand.
GAAGGCCCAGCCTATGTCTTAGAGTCTTACTGGAAGTCTTTGATGCCTGCCCAAACATTTAAAATTGAGCATGCAAATTGTGAGGCAGAAAACAATGGTTCTAATAGAGGTTAGTGACATTTTTTTCAAGCATTGGAAGCAAAACTGAATTAGCAAGTCCAGTATAACCAGACTAATTATTATCTACAACAATTATTGTGTTCAGCTCAAGAACAATCCCTTGGCACAGAGCATGGTGTAGTCAACATATGCTTGCTGAATTTCTATTTTGAATATTAAAATTGTTAAAACTCATATGTCATCTGGTATCACCAAAGTTGTAATAAAAACTATTTTTTAATTTAAATAAATCTAGAGTGTCTAAATACTTCTCTTCACAAATCCAGCTCAAAGAGACAGATGAGGTTAGACACCAGACATACCTCAGGCCTCTTCTTTCTGCTAGACTCTGCCCTAACTAAAGTCTTTTCCACAGGATTAAGATGAAAAATGGCATCAAAGGTATTGAGTGAGGAAGATCTTTTTGGTTCTTTTTTGTTTCTTTGTTTGCAAGAGTGCATTTGTTTCCAGTTTAGCCAGCTGAAAGAATTCATACAGTGTAAAGGGAGAGGGATGGGAGAAATCAGTGTGATGTGGAAAGTTAGGGGAGATTTCAATGATAGAGAAACATCAGCTGATTTCTGCTGAGCCTACTCAAAGAACTCCAGACAGTCATCACAGTATATCATGGACTCTGGAATCAGTCAAAGCCAGCAACTCATTCTTTCACAGAATAGCTTTGTGAACTTGACAAGGTTCCTTACTTTGTGAGTGTGTCTGTACAGACAGGGATAATCACACTGACTGCTCAGGGTCTGTATGGGATGAGTCAGTGACAAAATGTGAAAGGATTGGAGGCCGAGTCCAATATTTATACTCCCCTGTTCTCTTTCATATTATTTATTTATTGATTTATGCTTCCTGGTCTCATTCTTACTTTCCAGTCTCAATATCTTCAATTTTGAAATTGGACATAGGTATTTATTTATTTTGTTGAAATTTTCATTGAACTCCGGTTGAGGAATAATAACAGTTCTTCATGAAGCACTTTGATGCCTCAAAAGGTTTTCCTGACATTATTGTGCTCCATGAGCTGTGTTCTTACCCTAATTTTACAAATAGAGACATTAAGGAGTCTTTGAACACAGCCACTACTTAGTGACAAAACTAGGTCGTTGGCTCACAGCACTGTTGATCCACCTCAAAAAGTGAAGAGGCATTTCTGTGGACTTTCCTGGTGATGAATTTTATTCTGTGTAGTCAGTGTTTTTCTATTGCTGTGATAGACATCATCACCAAAAGCAGCTTGGGTGCGAAAGGATTATTTCATCCTGCAGCTCAAGGTAACAGAGTACCATTGAGAGACATCAAGGCAGGAACTTAAGTCAGGAATCGAGCTAGAGGGTTGGGTCGGGGCAGAAGTGAAACAGAGCTCATAGAAGAAAACTGCTTTGTGGATCGCTCTCCATGCCACTCAGTTTGGTTTTCTATATAACATAGGACAAGGTTCCCAGAGTTGGCCCTGCACATAGTGGACTATAGCATTGAGTGCAAGCCAATGGAAGCAATTCTTCAACTGAAGCTTCTTCTTCAGTGAAGGTGACTATTTTGTGTCACATTGACAAGGACTAACCATTATCAACCCAATACACACACAAATCTTTAATAATCCATAACTTTTTCCTTCTCATTTTTCTCACATTCAAGTCACAATTTAAGCACAGCAAAGCTTTTTTGTCAATCTTTTAAAAAAATTAATTAATTAATTTTTAAAGGATTAAACACATGTGGCAAATTCTTAACCAAATTAAACAAAAAAGGAACGACCTACTTCAATGAAACTAGAAATTGAAAGGCAAACATTATAGCAGATATGAATGAAATTCCAGAAAATCATAAGGACATACATTATAAATTTGCTTCGGTAAATTGAAAATTCAGAAAAAACAAATCCCCACAGTCTTTAAATTTTTTAATTTCAAAGTATAAGGTTTCTTTACAATCCCAATGTCTTACAACTGTGGAGTCCCCCAAATCAGTTAAGTAAACAACATATATATTCTTATTCCAAGAGGAAGAACAAGGGCACAGTAGCAATCAGAACACAGTTAAAAAACAAAACAAAACAAAACAAAAAACCCTCAAACTTTAACACTTTAGAAACAGCTCATATCTGATGTCTAGGATCCTAGGCTCTGATGGTCTTGAGCAGATCTATTTCTTCTGATCTGCAACAAACACAGCTTGTCTTTCAGGCTTAGACTGTCTCTTTCCCATACCTGACACTGTTCTTAGAGGTCATCTCACAGTTTTGGGATCTTCAATATGTTGGGATCTCCACTACAACAGACATGACACCTTCACCAATAGCCTGTTCTGATCTCGAATAACACCAAGCCCCAGCAGCTTTGCATGATCCCTTAAACCTTCAAAACCAATACCATTTGGGGTCTCTTACATATTATTTGGCTTATGAGTTTGAGATTTGCAACCTTGTGACTCACTCATGGGTTACAGCTTTTGTTTGCTGACCCTGAGAAAAAACGTTCCAGGACATTTCACTTAAATGTTGCTCTCATATTAATCACAACTGATTTTCACTGTGAGCTAATCAGTGTAGATCAGTGGTTCTCAACCTGTGGGTCATGATTCCTTTGGAAGTTGAATGACCCTTTCACGATCATCACCTATAACAGATAATAATGTCATGATCGATAACAGTAGTGAAATTGAAGTTATGAAGTAGCAATGAAAATAATTTTATGGTTGGGAGTCACCACAACATGAGGAACTATACTGAAAGGTGGTAGCATTAAGATTAAGAAGCATTGGCATAGATTGTCCTAGTAAAACAAATGTTTCATTTTGATGGTGTTGGCTTCTTATTAGGGTTGATTCTTTATCCCGAGGAAACCATATATTCCTAATTTAAATATCTCACAATGGCCTAGATAAAGTCCTTAAGGGAAATTCAAGCATCCCTCCAGAATTTCACATGCCAGGTCTGCACCATCTGCAAGCGTATCTTCCAAGCTCCCGTGGAATAACCCAGTAAGTCTTGAGCACTCAAAGGATTTTCCAACTCAAAGTATCAAACACTTCTCTACTCCTCCTTTCAAAACAACATGATCAGGTCTGTCACAGCAAAAGCCCACTCTCTGTACCAGTTTCTTCTAACTTTCTTTCTGTTACTGTGATAAACACATGAGCAAAACCGAAGTGTGTATAGGGAAGGTAGCTAGATTACAATTTATAGTCCATTACTGAAGGAAAACCAAGTATGAACTCAGGACAGGAATCTGGAGGCAAGAACTGAAGCAGAGATTGTGGAGTAAAGCTGCATACTGGCTTGTTCTCTATGGCTGCTCACCTTGGGTTTCTATACAGCTAGGACCACCTTCCCAACAGTGACATCACTCACAATGGGCTAGACCCTCCCACCTCAATCATTAATCAAGAAGATGCATGCTAATCTGATGGGGGGCATCCCTCCATTGAAGTTCCTTCTTTCCAAGTCACTCTAGTCTGTGTCAACTTGTTACTTGGTATCCCAGAAATGTCTTTGGGTATCTTATTATGCTATTTTTCAGAAGTAATCGCTAATGTACCTAGACACATAGTATAGCCAGAAGTTTCTGTCCCACCAAGAACTCTCAAATACCTAGCAGCTATTTCCCAAATAATTGACTCAGAGGCTTAATATTATAGCAAATGCTTGTCCAGTAGTTTAAGCATATTACTAACAAGCTCTTACACTTAAATTAACCCATAAATCTTATCTATGTTTAGCCACATTGCTTGGTACCATTTCTCAGTAATGTATTCTCATCCTGCTTTTTGTGTGTCTGACTGGTTACTGTGTCTCTGCCTTTTCTCTTCCTATAATTCTTTTAGTCTGGTTACCCCACTTATACTTTCTGCCTGACTTCTGGCCAATCACTGTTTTACTAAACCAATATGAGTGACAAATCTTTATAGTGTACAAGAGCATTATTCCACAGCATCCTGAAATAAAAGTGGAGCTTGAGACAATCTGTATTGGAATTACATCTCCTCCCTTTACTCATTCTAAATTATATCTATGTATGAATTAGTTGTTAAGAACTGCTTCTGAGATAGCAGAGGCAGTGGAGAGACATCCACATTTTCTCCAGCTGAAGGTACACACATGCACATCAGAGCCAATAGTCTAAGTTACTAGCACAATAGAATTCAGTGGTACATGTTTGTAATCCCACACCAAGCATGCTAAAATAGGGTCATTACAAGTTCAAGGTTACACATGAACACCTAGTGAGTTTCAGGCCACTCTGAGATACATTGTGTCATTGTGTGATTGTCTGAAAAATAACAACAAAAAGTTAACATTAGCTTCAATTGCTGTCCCCATAACATTGTACTCACAGATGGCTTGCTCATAGTCTTTGACTCCTGTTCACAAATTCCATCTTCATTCTATTCTCTCTCTAGTTTTGTTTATTGCTTCTGTATATTTCTATGCCTGTTCCTGTGCCAACTAAAACTTTCAAAATTTTGTCTCAATTACTGATATCATAGCTATCCCACTTCAGAATCCCTGTCACCAATTCCTAGGTTAGGTTTTGGGGTTTGTCTTGTCATGTTACCTACATCAAGCACTGCCACACTGGTCTTCAACAGTTCCAAAGCAATCAATCACTCTGAAAAGGTCTGAGATAGAGAGAACAATGTTGTACAAAATGTTATGACACCACCTCATCAGTGGATGGACCTACTACTTATGACAAGTCCTTTCCACGATGACCTTGTCATAACAACATAACAATGACAGAAAATTAAGAAAAACAAGGGAATGTATAACATAAAATCAACTTTACCCAAATCACTGAACTTTTGTCCATGGCATGCTAACTGTTCTTTAAGCTTTCGTCTGTCAGAAAATAATGAATTGTGTTGGTTGTCCTGTGTCATTTGTAGACAACTATGGAAGCTAATTAAATACAAAACCAAATGCCACAGATATAATTATTACATAATGAGAAAGGGTAACATTATCTGATACTGTTTACATACACTAAGAATGAATTTTAATCAGAACCTCAAATGGGAACTGAGAAATCAAATAAAAAGAAATTCTACCTTTAAAAAAATCAGCTAATTACACATCATGATTATTGCTTAAATACAAACCAGATTTTTGGGGATATACTGTCAGGGACCAAGACCCTGGCTTGAACCTCTAGGCCTCCATGGGAACTTACTAAGAAACCAACCACTGAGCCAGCACGACCCTGAGAAAAGTAGATGTTCTCTCAAAGTAAAATAGATGTTCTGGTTTGCTTAACAGTAACTTAGAAGTAACTATAAAGAATAGAATAACAGGAACATTATGTGGCTAGGTTACTTAGCAGCCCTCTAAGGTAACTCTAAAGAATAGAATAACAAGAACATTCTACAGTTAGATTACCTAGCAACCCTCCCCTAAAACAAGACCTTGCCAATGTCCTGCTTCCCCTGGCCGGCTTCCTGCAGGTGTTTGATGACTACCCCCTCCCCATATTCTGCTTTGGAACTATATAAACATGTATAGAATTGTAATAAAACTGCAGCTCGATCAGAATCCCATTTGACCTGCTGCCTTCCTTTGCGTCTCCCTTCCCTTCATTCTCTCTCGTAGGTGGTCTCCCGTGTTGAAGTCCCGCGGGTCGGGGCAATATACTATAGAATGACAATTGCTCTTGCTTTTTGCCTGTGCAGCAGAAATAAACAAATGGACCTTATCAAGATGAGTTTTCTGATTTTGATACAGCATGCATGCAAGATTTAGGACCATTTGAAACATGTAATCATCTGGCACCAAAAGATTAGATTCATTCTTTCTAGTTTCTGTAAAGCATAAATATGAGATGTATCCATAATGGCAATGAAATAAATATTTTAAAGCATCTACTCCCATCTTTACACATAATTTATAATACTATTTTTTGACTCTGTGTGTATGTGTATAAAATACACAGTTCATTTTAGTGCAATATATCAAAATAACAGTAATATGTTTATATGTATTAGTGTAGGTTGAGATGGAGCCTAGCAAATGGCAAAGCTCTCTAGCACAAAGCCCTAAAAAGTCTATTCTAAACTAACGACATGTATTGTCTCTAGTTTGTGAGTAAGAGAGAGAAGGAAAGTGAGAGAAAAGAAAATTAGGGTAGGCAGTCAGTGGCACTGCCAGTGGCATAGCTGGATGTGTCATGGAGGACCTTGGAGCCACATTTGCTTTGGGGAATAGTGTAGCATGAAGATAGTAGATGATAAATGTTAGTCATGCTGGTGGTGCTATAGTAGGTAATGGTGAAGTTCATTCAAGAGATAGCCTGGATCTTGCCAAATAGAAAAAAAGCCACCAGTTTGGACTCCAAGTCTCTGTATTACATCCTCAGCCTTCCTTTCCTCCACTGACTAAACTACTGTATCACCTTGAGTGAATGTTTTAACTTTTCTGAACCCCAGCCTTCCTATCTTTCAAATGGTAACACCTGTAACAACTCAGTATTTGTGAGATGAACACAGAATGATGGGCTTGAAATTGTAGTATAAAACTGCAAGAGGCAATGCAGCTGAAGGAGCTCACAAGAAAGGAGAGAAAACAGCTGATTTTCAGCTACTTTATAATTTAACATAAAATAGATTGAAACAAACTCAAGTAAAGATACACTTTTTTGAGGTGGTGGGGTGTAGTTAACTTACCTCTACTATCATAATTGTGTTTTCCCAAAATTTGTATGCTGAAGCCCTAAGTCTCATCATGTGATGATTTGTAATGAGGGACCACTGGGAAACACTTAAATTAGGCGAGTGAATGATACCCTACTACGAGGTTAGTATCCATGTAAGAAGAGAAGAAACAGCAGTTCATTCTTCATTTTGTAAGGACACAGTAAGGCAACAAGAGAATGCTACCAGGCTGGTGTCTTGGTCTTATTCTTCTTTGTACCCAGAACTGTGAGAAACATCTGCTGTTTAGCCAGCTGATGGCTTTCTGATACTGTAGCATTTATTTCCTCTTCAGAGATCCAGAACATATTCATTTGTATATAGCATATATACCGAGGAGCAAACATCTAAAATGGAATGTGCCTGTAAACAAATATCTCAGGGAGACTTGGTATGTGGTCAACTCATTGTATGTGGCATGCAGCTGACTCTCTCCTAGGGAGACTTTTCTATTTTTTGTTTGTTTTGTTTTTTGTTTTTACATGCTCCATTCTGTGGGGCTTCCACAGCACCTTGCAGGACCCAGCCTTCCTGACTCACTCTGTCTCTCTGTGTCTGCCTCTGATATCTGGAGGCACATTCTACCTGAGAACCTGCTGCCATGGAATCCTTTTTGTTCCCCATAGCGATTCACAAGTCTCATCCCTAGCCGTATAATAGACCCTCTGCCAGGGGCTGCCTTGCCTTTCTGCCTCCATTCCCTGGGGACTCCACACACACTTTCTCTCAGGACCCCATCTTCTTCCCTTAGGTCATCTCTTTGAATCTGCTGCTAAAACCTGAAGGCAATCAGGTAGGTGATTTTCACTTTTCTCCCTGTCTTCAATTAAAAATTCCCCAGTCCATCCCCTGGCCTGTAGCAGACTACCTGTGGGGGCCTATCTTCCATCTCTGACTTCACTCCATGGGGATCCTGCAGATCATCATAGGAGGCTTAGCTTTCTGCCTCCTGCCATTATTAGTCCAATGATAGCCACTAAAGACTTCAAGACTATGAAGTAATGCAATAGCAATGTTTGAAGCCATCAAATGAGTAGCGACTTGTTATAGCAGCAATGGAAAACTGACATGTGGTGATATATATTATATTTAATAAAATCAGTCTGGATGACCAGAGAACAGATCTACCCATAGTCAAGCCAGGAGGGTCAGAGGGTGGTAGCTCATGCCTTTAATCCCAGCACATAGAGTGGTGATCTACACTTTTAATCACTTAACACCAGACAGAGATTTTTCTGTGTTTCTGTGAGTTCAAAGCCTAACTACCAAACAGTAGTAGCTGACACCTTTAATCCTAACTCTAGAATTATGATGTAGAGTTGAACTGCAAAGTGAAACAATGGGAAGAAGCTACTTAAGGCATCCATAGGCTGACGTGGTGGTATTCTGTAGAAGTAATAAGCCAGGCTGAGGACTCTTGAAGATAGCTTTTATTCTGAGAAGCTGGCTTGGTGAAATTTGACTGAGGTCTGTTTCCTCCTTCTGATATTCCATCTTTTCCTCCATATCTGGCTCTGAGTTTTCATTAACTACCAATTAGAATTTGTGTTTTACTGACACAAAGGTAATCACCGCATTTCACCAAACGTGCAGCCAGATCATGTCAGCATTTAAACCTGTATTTAGATTCTAGTTTTCTCCTTTCTGTGTTTTTTTTTCTAAATGTCCCATTTGAGGCACTGTTAGAATTCAGCAGACTGTCTCTGAATGAAGCAATACCATTTTCACTCTGGATTACCATTCTAATCCTTGAGAAGATATACATACTAACAAGAACCCGCCTCCCTCTCTTCTGAGGAGGTAGCAGTAGACAGCGGAGATCAATACTCTAAATTCTGAGATTACAAACTCAGGGTTAACTTTAGCCTCGACATTTGCCAACTGTGTGGACTTAATGGAAGTTGACAGGCCTCTTTGACTCTCAGTTTCCTCACACAAAATGAGGTTAATGGTGATATCTGTGCCATAGACCTGCTGCGAAGACTGACAGATAAAGAAGGCAAAGAACTGTGTGTAGAACAGAGACAGTTTACAGGTATTTGCTTGTTGAAGGGATGTGCCAATAGTTTACAGTCTTGACTCACAGCTCCTACTCAAAAACAGCTCATAATGGTTCAGTAAGGACATAGTGGCATGGGTAAGAAAGTGAAGGCTCACACCATAAACCACAGCATGAAGCAGAGAGAGCTAACTGGAAATAGCAAGAGTTTATTAGTTTTCAAGGCTGTTCCCATGGACATATTCACTCAAGCAAAGACACACCCCCTACCTAAGCAAACAATACACCAGCTAAGGACCAGGTATTCAAATGTCCAAGACTATGGGGGAATAATATTCAAACCACCACAGGTGTCTACCTCATTTAATGAAACAGAAGATGTAAACAACTTCTACACATGTTTCCCAAATTTAGGGGGTAATTATTTTTAAAAATTCTTTGAGAAATCTATTTAATATATTTTGTTTATACTCATGCCCCACTATTCTCCTTAACTTCTTACAAGTCCACCCCATCTCTCTACCCCAACAACTTGGTGTCCTTTTCCCCTTAAGTTTAATAACTCATTAACTCCAATTTCTGCTGTCCATATACTTCTGGGTGTGGACCACCCACTGGAGCATGGTTGACTTATTAGGAGCAATGACCTTAAAGGAAACTGACAGAAATCTTCCTCCCACAGTAGCCATCAAATGCCAACAGCTTCTCAGTTAGAGGCCGGTTTCTCCTGAATTCTTCCTCCCCTAGTGCTGTGGTATTGACTGTCTCTGTGCAGGTCATATACAAATGACCATAAACGCTGTAATTTTATGAATGCAGTGGTCCTGCCATGTTCAGGTTCTATAAAGATGGCCTGCTGACAGCCTGTACCAGCCCTGCTTCCACAAGTAGATCTGTGGGCACAAATTATTTAGAAGCTTGCTCATTGAAGCCAGAAATGCATTATTTAGTTTTTTGCACACTCTCACACAACCATACATAAGCAGCCACAGAAGTGTCAGTAAGTAATTCAGGGGTTTCTAGTAGTGACATATATGTAATGTTTACATTGTGTCATTTATGGAAGAGGCTAGAGAGAAGTCATAATAAACTTTTTTAGGCTTCTTAGATAATCTAGGATATTCTGTTCATACATACCTATCAGTGTTGAGCCACGTTCACTTTCATGGTTCTCTAAGGCCATTTTCAACACTGAGGATGGTAGTGTTTCAACTTGTGCTGGCCTCTCTGTTCTTCATCCACATTCCTCCACTCTGTGAGTGAGATACACAGACTTGAGATTATAATCAGCTGAAGGAAACCTAGGCAATCCCCTCTACTCCACAGGAGGGACAACCACACTCCCCAGCAGGGAAGTGATTGGTTCTAGGTCACATGACCACCTTGATGCAGAGGTAGGAACATCAGCTCCAGCATATCTACTTTGATTGCTTTTTCGCTTGCCTCCCAATTCTGGATGAGAAAGTGAGTGTACGTTTAAGAAAAGGAAACCCATGCTCATGTCTGAATATTAAATTTTAATATTGTAATTTTGGCCTAAACACAAACTGAATTTAAAAGGTGGATCTGTTGCAAAAAATTAAATAATGCATTTCTGATTTCAGTGAGCATGCTTCTAAATAATTTGTGCCCACAGATCTATTTGAGGAAGCAGGACTGGGGCAGGCAGAAAGCATGCCAGCTTCAGATAACCCATATCCTAAACCTGCCTTCTCTTCCATCTGCCTTTGAGCCTACGCTTGTACACTGAATACTGCATATTCCCTGTGCTCCAAAGTGCATCTTCCTATCACCAAAAATTAACATTTGTGTGTCCTTTTAGGTAGATAGGGTTTCCATAGCAAAACACCATTAAATGAATGACTCAAACAATAGTTTATTTTTTCTCTCAAAATTCTGGGGAATGGAAGTTTAAGATCAAGGACTGGAAAAAAAAAAGACCAAGGACTGGTTCCATTTGAAAGCTCTGTAGGAAATATTCAGCACCCCCTCCTTACCTTATAATGACCATATCCTATCTGAGTGTCACATTATCTTATATTGTCTCACATAGTATATTTCTGAGTCCATGTTTCCTATTTTAAAAGGAATGCTGATTTTTATGAGGTTAGAATGTACTCATTAACTTCATTTTACTTTACTACTTCTATACTGACATTATCACTAACTGATCTTGTATGGTGAGACCCTGAAGGCTATGACCCCAAACTCTGAAGCAGTGGTGAGATCCACATGTCACTGAGGAAGTGGGTGAGAAGACATGGCTTGGGTCTTGCTGTTCCTCATTTAGTACTGTCCACCTACTGCACATCTGCATTAGCCTGGACACAGGACCATGTCTGATTGAGCTTCTGAAATAGAAGAAATAACATTTGCCTTTCAGAGCCAGTATGATAAGCAAACAAGATATCCTTTACCATTCAAAAAAAAAAGTGATGCATTGGAGATTCTGAATACTTGTTATTTTACCCACCAAGTATATCCCAGAGATACAGTATAGACCTTTGGTATCCACACCATGACCTTCAGAGCTCCTAGATAAGAAAAAGAAAGTACAAGTCCCTATCAACTTTTATCAGCATTTCCATGTTTACAAAGAAAAAATGGACATAATTTCTTAAACTGTTTCTCAAGTAGACAGACATCATTATGTGCATTATTTTCTATTAAAATAGCTAACTATGTACTTTTTCTTTTTAACATAATACAGGTCTTCTATTATAAAATGTAATACAAAAGTGTTGCATAGGGACTGGGCTATAACTCAAAGGGGAAGTACACATGGACTGTGAGTTCAATCACCACCATTATCAAAATATTTGTATCGTTGATCCTAACATTCAATAGTATACATTATTTGGTAAAGTCATCCCTTACCTTTTCTGTAAAAACTTGCCATCACTGGGCTTTTGTTTGTCTGTTTCCTTTTGCTTCTCATTGAGTAGAAATTTCTAGTGTGTTTCATTTCTCTTTACTACCCTGTATTTACCTGCAGCCTGTGCACAGAGCCCCGGTAATACTACTAAGGGAGCTGTTCTAAGTACATAAACACAGCAGAAGGACTTATTCTGCTTGTATTGCCACTGAACCAGTTACTTAACTATTCTAGAAAAATCTAGTCTTACCTGGTTGTGCTAATGTAAGGAAGAGAGACAAAATCAGCTTGAGAAAGCAGGGCAAAGCCTGCATGCCTGAACAAGAGTCAAGGAGGACATATAATTGGAGGAGGTTTCTCTGAACAGCATGCAAAATGTGAAGCCTGGGAAAGGAAAACCCAGCTCTCTCTGTCATGAGAATACAGAAGGACTTCTGCCCAAAAAGGGCTCTGGAGATCAAGACTGCTTCCAGTAAGGAACTGCTTTGCCTCTCTTTGTCTATGCTTCTGTCATTATTGAGCCTGTGGCACAGGGCTGGGAACTCACGCCTAGGAGCTTGATCCTGGAGCTTTAGTTGATTGTGCTGTACCAACAGAAGCAAATAATCCACTGTCTGGTGCTGAGCTTTTGAAATCTGTAAGTTAGATTAGGAAATGCACAAGATCCTTCTCAGACTCTAGGAAAAGAAACGAGAGCCTCCAGAGACCCCCCAGAGAAAAAAGTAAGACTGGAATGAAGATATACAACACCAGGTAAGGGAGAATGGAGTGAATGAAGAGATACAACATCAGGTGAATGCAAATAGAGTGAATGGAGAGATACAACATCACGTAAGGGAGAATGGAGTGAATGGAGAGATACAACACCAGGTAAGGGAGAATGGAGTAGATGGAGAGATACAACACAAGGTAAGTGGTTATAAGCATAGACCATCACCAAACTTTATTAAGCATTTTCTCTCACCTCTGTCATAATCCTATCACCCATGTTTTACCTTCAAGAGTCCTCTCAAATTATCATTCAGATCAACTGGCTAATTCAGCCTGGAAAGCAAATGGAAAACCTTTGTATTAATGACACACTTTATGTTGATGGATGAGGCAGGATCTGCAGAGAGAGTTAGGAAGCAAAATCTGGCTCTTTCAACCTAATTACTGCATATCTGATGCATTTCCCACTTTAATTTTGTTTATTTTGTTTTTCTTCAAAATATAGCATTGCTCCTTGAGTTGGGAGATTAATGATTTTTTTTTTTCTTTCAGCAACAGATCATTTGTGGGCTCAGGTTATAAATTGGAGGTTAGAATCTGTGACACATTGTTTTCCCTTTTCATAATGGAGATCTTCTGGGATTAACTGAGTTACATTTTTTTTTGCCAGTTAGAAACAATTAATGTCTAATTATTCACTGGCTGCTACAGAGAGTCCTTTGTTTTTAAGAAAATGCAACGATTTCCTTTTGTGCTGTATTACTGGAAAACTGTTAATCGATAAAATAAAATCGTCAACATCATTAAGCAGTTGTTTGATTGATTGCTCTTTTGATTGCTTTTGTGATTTATTTGTTTAACACATATGCATTTTATTGTCTGATAACACTATATAAATTATTAAAACATTCAGCTTCTTTTTTTCTTGTTTTAGTTTTTTCTTAATTGAATTAATTTATTTGAAGAGAGAAGATATAGTTCTGACCAGGACCACAGGAATTATGGGTATCACTGGCTCCACACAGCACAAGGATGGGGCATGTTGCTCAAGTCCCACAAGAGTATTTAGTTTTTGAGGTGCAGCCAGGCTCTGGGTCTGGTGGTAAAAGGAGTATAGGAGAAACTCACTCCCCAGGTTGATTTATTCTGGACTTAGAGCATTTTCTTCATTTGTTTTTTATTTATTCACTTACTGATCCAACATTCCTGAATTTGCTGATCACACTGGATGTTACATGAAGGGAATAACAGTCCAGTTCTTCCCCTTCATTAAGAAGATTAAAACAGAGATCATTAGTCACATTCCCAAGAGCAAAGACAGAGAACTCAGGTTTCTTCTGTCCTTGGCACCTTGTGGGACCACATTCAGACCCTTGATAAGCAACTGCACATCATAAATACACCAAAATGCCCCCCTGGACGATCTACAGGTGTGATGCTTACTGTTCAGAAAGGGAATCAAGACAAGGGTGTCATAAGAAGATTGTCATCATGTAATTCTACCATGGTTGAAAACATCTTTATAGGACATTTTTCATTAAAGAAACAGAGATCAGTTCCCTTCCTAGAGAAATGTGTGTTATGTTACAGAACAGGGTCTGTTAGGAGCAGAGTTGTGCCTCCTCAAAAGACATGCCTCTTCTCTTTAGAATTTCTGGACAGGACCACACTTGTCTGAATTTTATATATCATAATGTTTTCTAAGTTTCAGAGAGGAGATTGTAAACCTTCTTACAGTATCATGCATCCTCATAGCAGGAGCCAAAACTTTTCCAATAAAACATGCTAGAGTCAGGTTGTACCGAGGCTAACCTAGATACCAGGTTTTTCTTCCATCCTTCCAGGAATGAGGCCTGATAAGGTCCCACAGCTCTCTGGAATACATTACAATGTTTAGCTTGTGGGATTTCAGTCTAGGCCAATTAAAATACCACCACATGTGACAGGAGATCCTGGAAGAAGATGCTTGTCCTGTTACTACTCTGTAAGGCAAGTATAGTCTCACTTTTCCTTAATTCTTATGCATTCCTGGGGCCCTCCTTGTGTATTATATGCATTTGTGTGTGTTGCCACAGCCCATTGAAATGGCACATGCCACTGTCAACTTGAAGTTCCCAGTTCCTCAGGGAACTATGGTCAGGTTCCTTAGGAGCTTTGATTTTCTTGACTGTATAGAAGCTGGACATCCTATCTGAACTTGAAAAACAGTTGTGAGACTTTTACAGGGAGATTCATATAAATGTCCATTTCCCTCAGTCTGGATACCAGCAGACATCAGCTATGTCTCCATCCAAGTCTAGTTCCTGAGCCAATGTATGGGGTTATTGCAAGGAGCATGGGCAAGGGGTACTTGTAGGCACAAGGGTGACTTAATGAGAACTGTGTCATTGAAAAACTCCATGATGGTGTTGGTGACAACAAAGCAAAGATGCACTTTCAGTTTGGTTCCAACTCCATCATCCTCTAACCTGCTCTAACACTAGCACTGCCCATGGAGGAGGGGGCAAGAGAATGGTGCCTGGATTCTCTGCTGAGGGGCTGTTGAGCCCTGCCCTCAGTCCTACAAAGAATGTCAATAGGCCTGGCCCCATGATATTTTAAGAGTATCTTGAGTGTGATCATAATAGCTCTTTTTTTTGTAAAAGCCAGCAATCATAATATCATGTCTATAGAATGAGATTGTACTCAACCACCATGCCATTTAGGTTATTGCATCCCACTATCATTCTAAACCAGAAGTTCTCAAACCTGTGGGTCATGGTCAGCAGAAAGCACATATTTCTGATGTTCTTAGGAACCAAAACACTGTTCATTAGCAAAATTATAGTTAGGACGTAACAAGGAAAATAAATGCAAGGCTGATGGCTCCTAAGATCAAACAGTTCAACATGGTTATTTCAGGAACTATGCTCATACATCTGCTTTTTTGAGCTATAAGTATTTTACTTTATGACTTGGTCTGTCTATTCTAATCTCTCATAGTTGACAGTCCCTTGCTATGTAAGCATAGAAATGGTGTGTTTTATTAGCATCTCTAGATGTTAGTTCCAAAACACACGGAGTAAAGGGCTGTGGAGTTGAGCAGCTAACTGTAAGGCATGTCATAGCACAAGGGCTTAATCCTAAATTTCAGGATAAAACCAATCCCAACCATCACACTAGATGGAAAAAACAAAACGAAACAAAACTATGACTTCCTGGTTCTGTCTCTTTAGACACATTGTTAGAATGAAAATGACAAAGTGAGATTTCTTGTGTTGTTATTTTTGGGAGCACAATGTACTTGTTTGAAGATAGACTTGGTAAATAAAGGACTCAATATCCACCAGGGATCAATGGCCTCTTCTTGCCCAGGATAACTTAGGTCTAGGAAGCAGTATGATAGCTTTTCTCCTCATCAAACATTGTGAGGACATGCTTCTCCACATACCTGGCTAAGAAACAGAGCTTTTTATGACACACCCAGTCCCTTGTTTCTCAGGGTTTGGAACAGATTTAATTAGCTTGAATAAGCACTGAGACTGTGCTAAGTATTATTAATGATACAATTAACCATTCTTTTCCTCAGGGGATGGGTGGTTGCTTGTTCCCTTGATTGTTCCTAAGGATGGAACTGCTCCTCCTATTGTCTTGGGAGTCTGTTCCAAGCCTCTCCCTAGCAGGGTTGTTGTCAATATCTCCCTTGCCATATGGAGAAGGGTCTCAGACTGTTGCCTACTCTGTGGCAGGGAAAATAAATTGGCCCAGACTCATCTCTTTAGCATGGAGGGTAATCTTTGCAAGACATAGAAGTTCATGAGAATTTAGCTCATGTGATGACCCAGGACATGGATTTGATATGTTCTTACTTGCTATTACTTAATTTGACCTTTATCACAGCCCTACAATGTAGATCAAGTTGTTGCCATTGTACAGAAGAAAAATAAAGAGCCACATTGTGCTTTCAAAGAACACTTCGCTACTGACCAAAAGATTCAGAAATTATCTCATTGGTTCCACTTTCAAATCATTGATGCTTATCTCCCATCACACACCTGATGGAGTTGGAAGGGCCCTCTGAACAAAGGCACTGAAGGATCAGTGGTCACAGGGAAATATGGAGAATTTCTGAGTTATGGACACCATGACAACCTGCTTTAAGGTAAAGCCAGTCCCATCGGGTGTGTTCCCAGCCCCACGCCAACCTGCTTCCACCATAAACCTTCTCTGTGCTTAGGCTTTGTCCCTGTGGAGAACAGCCCATACCTGTCCTGCTCTGTTTCTGCTGGTTATGTCTTCACAGTAGGACTTAGCACATGACTGCAATCCCAGTGAATTGGATGCTGAGGCAGGAGGATTAGGAAGATCAGGAGTCCAGAGCTAGCATGGGTTATATAGTGAGGTCTGTCTCATGACAGAAACAGAAAAGGTCATCCCTGGGAATCTTTGTGCCTTTATTCCCAAGGCAAGTTAAAGCCAGACTGAGTTCATGATTAAGAGACATGCCTTAGGCTGATATGTATTGGGATCAAAAACAGCTCTGCTCTTTGTTAACTCAGCATTTTGGGACACTCATTTAGTGTTTGCTCATCTCTAAACTGGAGATAATAATATTAGGGGAAATGGCTGATATCTCCTAGAACTTCTGTCTTTTTGTTCACATTTCTAGCTATGTTAGGGGCCAACAACTCTGAAAAGTCTATGTGACCTAATATGATGTTCTCAAGGAGTTTAACATGGAGGGCTATGCACCAGCACTGTGAGTACACTGCATCTCTTGCTATGAGTGCATCTTACCGTGCATAGCTGAACTATTTACTTATTAGATGTGGATATGTAGCATGGGTGTATATATGATGTGTCCCTGCAGATCAGAAGGTGACTTTGTTCTTTCATTCTCGTGATGAGGCAGATGTCTCTTCCCTCAGATCACTGTGTCCTCCAAGCCCGTCAGTGCCCTACTCTCCTGTCTGCCCTCTGCTTCACTGTGGGAACACTGGCTTACAAATGCCTGCCCTCACATCCTTCTTCTGTGATCATTTTATTATGGACTCTGGGTATCACCTGAGGCTGTCTTGCTTGTGGGTTAAAATTGTTCACTAACTAAACCATCTGTCCTGCCTTAGAGTGTAAATTGTTTAAGAACAGGGGACATGTATTCTTCATCTTTAGGACCTCCACTTACCAAACCAGCCTTTGGGTAATGCTGCTGAACTTCCAATTAGAACTTGTTGAAAAATAGATAAAATGACCCTTCACTTTGAAGCCTGAGTCATGATTTTAGCATGCCTGTGAGGTAAAAGGAGAAGGAAGGGCCCTCTGAACAAAGGCAGTGAAGGATCAGAGGTCACAGGGAAATATGGAGAATTTCTGAGTTATCTTGGAGACCAGAAGTACCACGAGATTGCTGGGATATGAGTCAGGGAGGCAGGGTAGTTGTGAGCTAAGGGACACTTGTGCCTCATGGATCAACCCTTCAGGCTTCAGTCTCAGGCTCCACTGAGGCTTGAAGGGAACAAAATATTGGTTCAGCTCTGAGGATGTTGTCTTATTTTGCTGTGTTCTAGTTGAGTCACTTCATTGATGTGGTCACACTCCAGTGCCACCCATCAGATCATATTTGTAAAATATAAAAGCTCAGTCTGAGATCCTTAATGGAACATTTTCTATCCTACAGTGAGGGTAGGGACAGACCCTTCCATGCTAACACAGGCATGGCCAGAGCTCCAAGATGCATGCACACACCTGCTGGAAGGGAGGGGGAATGTCTGGGAACTAAGAAGCAGGTAGAAAGGAAGGCAGAAGAAAGGGGGCTTTGAGAAATGGCCTAACAGATTCTGTCCATGGATTCAACCCTTAGGCTACCTGCTTTAAGGACACAATGTTTCAGTCCGGCAAGAATACCCCTCACCACCACCTGCTACCACCCTAGACACACAGGCGGAAGACAGACTTTAAAGAAACTCTTGTTTGACATTTATTAAGTCCAGGGAGATTGAAAGAGAGGCATCTTACACTGGGAAGAATGGGGTTTTGCATGTCTTCAATTTTTTCCAAGGGCACCATTTTTTCTTGTGTCTCTAGCCACATCAGATATCTAGACAAAGAAGTGAATACATTTTATTTAGCCATGGACTCTTTGCATACTGCACTTCATTAAACAATTAACCAGTGTACAGCCCTGGAAATATCAAGAGGCAAAACCCTACCACTGGCATTCAAGTGTTACCTTCTACTATGACCTCCACAGTGTTGCTCATCCCTGACTCAAAGTTGAAGGGTGACATGGCGGTATAGAGGCAGGTGTAGTTGCCTGTGTGTTGTGGACCCACAAAAGGCAGTTTCAAGTCAGCTGAGGAAGTTGTCGTTGCTTGATTCATCCAGAAGGTTGATCGAAAACCCACACGCCGCAGCTCCACATTGACCTTTTCCTTTTGGGTGTGGCAGCGGAAGTTGGCTTCACGGCCCAGTGGTACCTTGCCTTTCCACAGAGCTTCGAGCTTTGGCCGGGGTGGTGGCCCTGTGAGGGAGGATGGCAATGAGGTAGTAACAACTTCCACCAGGCCTTATGGCTACTTCCTCTGCATTGTCTACTCAGAGCCACGCGGCTCCCTCACCTGCCTTGTGCCATAAGCACTGTGGGCTGTGAAATCTCCATCTCATCTAGGTGTCCATATCCACAAATCACAATGTGTATGAGATCTACTAGGTCCTGGTCAGTCCCAGACTTTGTGGGATACCCAATGTGTTGGAATGATAAAGAGACCTTTTAGAAAAGTGCTTGTGGCAGAAGCACAGTTCAAAGGTCTGAGGTCACAACCTAAGTGGGGATGAAGACTTTGCATAGTCTGTTGTAGGTGAACTCTGACTCCCACCGGAAACCTTAATGAGGAAATTGAAGGGTAACAATGCCCAGGGACTCTAGAGTCTGTAAAATTATACATTAGCTCGAAGCAGTGAATAGTATGAGTGGACTTGGCATACCTGTATCACAGGGAAACTGAAGTACAGGAGGATGTATGTGAACATGAAAAACCTGGATCCTACCACCATTGAACATGGTACTACTAGATGCCTTCTACATCAGAGCATAGAAAGAAAACCAGGGTTTTATGTCTCACTTTGGGAAAGCTACTTCAAGGTCTTTAAAGTCTAACACCTCATTAAGGCATAACCCAGAAAATTTGACCATTTATAAGACCACATCCCAGGAACTCTGGTGCCTAACTTAGTAACACATTGGATCTTTCACCTGTATGGCCATGCTCAGCTCACCATTCACTTGTAGCTCCAAGAGCTCACTGGGAGCCGATCCCGAGAAGGGTGGTGCCTGTTCCATGTAGACACAACTGTAGTTGCCAGAGTCTATTGTTGAGATATCATGCAACTCAAAGACAGCTTCACTCCCGGTTGGTTTCAGCATCTGAATCAGAGGGTTCTCTGCATCACCCTGGCGTTGTAGACCGAAAAGGAGACCATCCTTGGATGCAGTACATCGAAGATATACAGTTGATCCAGGTTCAAGGCCATGACTTGAGGGCTCTGCAATGAGTTTCGGTGCTGGTAGTGTTCCTGTGGAGGAGCAGACACATTGACCCAGCCTGAAGGCATAGCAAGGGACCCGTGTGTAGTCCAACTTATGCCCTAGTTTAGTCTTCTCCTTAAAGCGCCTTCCTCCCCTCCTCTCTTGCTTGCTTCTGTAGGGTACCAAAGACAATACTGGTTAATATTGTATCACCTCCCTCAACATCCCAACTTCGCCAATCTCTGGGCAAGCCCAACACATCTCTGCTAGGATACCCTGACACGTGGAGGCCCATTGTACTCTGTGTCAGACTTCTTTAGTGACTCAAATTTTTTTTTTTTTGCTGGGCTCAAGGTTGCTGTATTAATCGTCCTATTTAAAGCTTGGGAAATCAAGGCTGAGTCTGTAATACGTTAAGATTTGGAGGTTTTGCTTTGGGTTCTCATTCTGCTTGCTTCTGATCATCATCTTTGACTTTCCAGCCCACTCTTCTCAGCAGCCCCGCTGTGAAACTCACCATCACTCCACATTAGCTCTATGGGCTTGCTGTCTTCGGACCAAGTTTCCAACATTCTGTGTAGACGGTAGCGGCAGGTAAAAGGGCCTTGGCTATCCAGCTCCGTCAAGTTCACGTACAATAGTCTGATGTCTCGGAAAGGGCTGACCCCATAAATGTTTAGCACCTTGTCACCCTGCCTGATTTGAAATTCAGCTACATTCCGGGGAGCTTTGCAGGCAAGAATCTCATACGTGCTTAGGTACTTGATCTTTGGGTAATTTCCGATAAAATAGAAAACGGGCGGAGGTGGTATGTCTGCAAGGCAGAGAAGAACACTGAGGCAGGGGGCCAAGACACTCTGCTTTGTAGGGTCCCACTGAAAACTACCTTTTGTCTAGTCCCCAAAACTCTGTTCTCCAGTGACAGGTTAGGGGCATCTGGCTTATCTCTAGACTTCACACACCCATTTTTACTCCAACTTTTCATTGTCAGGGTTCAACACTCACCATATATCTTTTTTTTTTAAATTTTTTTATTCATTATGCATACAGTTTTACAGAAGAGGGCGCCAGACCTCATCATAGATGGTTGTGAGCCACCATGTGGTTTTGCTGGGAATTGAACTCAGGACCTCTGGAAGAACAGTCAGTGTTCTTAACCTCTGAGCCATCTCTCCAGCCCCCAACACTCACCATATTTCTTGATGGTCAGAGTAGCACTGGGCTCAGAGGGAGTGCCTCCGTCATGAGTTCGGTAGCTGCATGTGTAGTTGCCAGGCCTTTTTACTATAAACCTGGCCTTTTCATTGTCTTGGGCTTTAGACACCTCCAAGAAACTATCATCTCCCTCCAGCTTCAGCAGAAAAGTGACACCCCGCAATGCGGCATGGCACAGCACGTATGTAGCAATGTGAGATGTGATCCAGGGCACTGGCTCAGCAAAAAGCCATGGTTGGGGCAAGGGCTCTGTGAAGGGGAAGGACAGGGGTGGTGAGCGCATGAGTAAGAGAGACAGAGGCAGCAGGCAGTTAAGAGAAAGAGAAAGGGTACAGAATACTACTCTGTGTCAGGTCTGTCCCTACCACTCTATAAGACTCATTATTCGCAAGCCTCTGGGTACAGCATAAACATTCCCATTTGACAGATGAGCAAATTGAGGCTAAGAGATACCAGGCAACAGGGATAGAAGCTCCTCTGTCTACTTCCCTCTACTGCCTTCTGACCCCATTATGGCCCCACTCACCTTTCTGTGTCACCTCTACAAGATTACTTAGCATTGTCCACCTGTTCAAATCTGTCAGTTCAGTAGTTGGGGGCTCCACACCACAACGACATCGGTAGAGGCCCGTGGTGTTGCTTGTAATTTTTCCCAGTGGGAACTTGTAAGATGTGACATAATTATTAACATGGACTTGCTTCAGGCGCCATCCATCCATGATCAGCTGGAAGTCTTTGGTAGGGAAACGAGCCACACAGGTCAGTGTCAGATTTTCCCAGGGTTCCAGCAGGGACTGAGGGTCTAACCATAGCATAGCTTCACTGACAGTATCTAGAGTACAAAAAAGCCCACGTTAGCTCCCTGCTTTTGGGAAAGGACTTTCCCACCAACAATAAATAGCCCATGGTTTTCAGGCCCTATCTCTGAACTTACCCAAGAATGTAGTAGCAGTTGCTGGGTCCAGAGTGAAACCTGTAGGGACAGAGTCTGTGAGTTTCCATTCATTCCATGCTCCCTCCAGAGGTTCTGGGCCCCAGATAGCTTACCCAAGAGCAGCAGCACAGTTGCCAGCAGAGACATGACTGGGTCCTCAGTCTAGCTGGAGTGTCTGTAGGGAGCACCTGCACTGGCAAATTAATCTGCTGTCCGACCTTGCACTTTGTTTGCCCTTCCTGGAAGGTCTGGGCAGAGATAGCTGCTTGGCATGAGGCCAGGGAGGATTCAGCAATAATCCTCATCAATAATAATGTGTAAGTATCAAGTCAAACTGATAACAGTGAAATCTTCTTTTCTTCAGAATGAGAAGCACAACAAAATGGTATTTTAGACTCAATACAATGACCACACTGCTTTATGGTAAAAGAGTGTTTTTTTCTAGGCCAGCCTGGGCTACACAGTGAGCCAGACCCTACTTAAGAAGAACAAGAAACTAAACAAAGCCTAGGAATACATAAAGCCACTTTGGTACCGAGAAATTGTCCTCTATCATTTAAACTATTGTGAACATGTTTTGGGGTCACAGTTATCCTGTGTTTTCCTCCTCACATTGCCGGGTTCCTTGAATGTGAATTTCTTCCCTTTGGGAACACCAGGAAGGGGGATCTGCATTTCCAGTCAATCCTTCAGTTCCCACCACCTTTCCAGCAAAGAAAAAATCCTTTACCTCAGAGATGACAAGGGAGTTTGACTTCCAAAGTCTCTCAAACTGTTCACACACTACGGTCTATGAAATCAACAAAGGCTGAGAGCCTAGTTAATTAAAATGAATGAACTAAACATTAATTTTAAAAATTTTTATATTTTTTGTATGTATTCATTCATGTTCATATGCATGAGTGCATGACTAAGCATTCGTGTATGTACATGTGTGCTGAGTTACAAATATAAAGTATTTATTGTGGTTCTTTGTCAATCATTTGTTTATATCCATTGACTTCAAGCTTCACAGGTCACTGCTTCTGGACCATGTTTCCTCAAGAGAGAGCCCATGGTTTTCCTGGTCTATCTTAGGGTGCTTCCCTAGTGGGTTGGCACCAGGAAAGAAGTTCTACATACAGCAGAATGAGGAATAAGGCTTTGCCTTGCCTGAAGGCTAAAAAGAATCCTGTCCTGACTACAGCCAGGTGTGAGGACAAGTCATAACTGACATGTAACCTTCGCTGGGTGTCACTGGATGTGCTAAGTCACCAGCCATGTGCCCACTCTTACTGCGAGAATACTCTCCCCCCTTTTACTTTATTGTCTTAGAAGGTTCCAGAGAAGCTGGAAGTACTTGCTACTCTGTAGCCTTCACTAGGGAGCAGAGTGGAGGTACAAACTTGGGAAGGAACTCCTGGAAGGCCTAGTACTTGTCAGTGGGCCCATAAGGTTCTCCACAAAAACCTCCTGCATAAGGAACCTGACAGTGTATCTCCCAGCTGGCCATGGCTTCCTACTTGTCTCTCAGCTGAGAGGATAACGACAAGAAGGCTGTCATTCCAGCCCTTAGCAGTTGTAACCCCAATGGGTGTAACTGATGAAGGCTTCCATCTGCCCCTCATACCTTCCAGAAAGCTCTTGCTACCTCTGAATGTTTCCTCCAAGTGATGATGTCTACTGGGCAGCTGAGGCAGGGCATGGCTTCACTCACACCCATAGCAGTGGGGTTTTCTAAGCTGTGTGCACTTTCCCTGGGGTTCTAACCTAGTTTCCCAAGACAGGACTGAAGCCCTGCGTTTTGAGATGGCTCTCTCTTTGATCATTTTTGTCCTTTCTCTTATTTTGAAACTATTCATTTCTTCCTCTCTGGCTTCTGATATCTCTCCTCAGATCCTCCTGTCCATTTTCTAGAATTATCAAGTATGATGCACAACATAATTTAGTTAAAATATGGCCTTGTCTCATGAGGACCACGACATTCCCTACAATACCCGTACAGAAACAATGAACATTGGAATTCAAAGAAAGTAATGGAGACATTTTTCTGCATAGCATCCACTGTGTTTCCATCTTACGCATAAAACTTGCTGTATAAAGGAGTCAGATTTAGTCTCTGATAAACATACACCAACATGAATTTTCTATCACTGTGCATCAGTTTGTCCTGAGTCTCATTTCTTGCCATCAATACACAAGAAACAAGTTGGAAATAATTTTAATGAGATTAATTTACTTTCCTCTCTTACTGGTGAAGTTGTGAAAAAAGTATTTGGTACTTTCAGAAGATCTAAGGGTGAAATGACAAAGGTGAAATGAATGATCATTACTAGGACACTTTTCATAAAGTATAATCTTAGAGAGTTCCTCAGCTTTCTTTAAAAGTACCAGTTTTCAGCATTCAGAAGGCAGAGGTGGGTTGATCTCTTTGAGCTGAAGACAAGCCATAGGAAGTTTCCTATCAATAATCTAGAACTACATAGTGAGATGGTGGTGTCTCTAAAAAAAGGCTTTAAGCGTGTGTGTGTGTGTGTGTGTGTGTGTGTGTGTGTGTGTGTGTGTGCAAGAAGGAGGACTTTAATACTTTGATCCAACTCTGGAATTTGATATTTTGTTCTGGCTCTGAAATTGGGGCCTGATCCTGCAATTTGCACCTTCTATTTATCAAGCAACATTTTTTTTCATGTTCCCTCATTTCTCTTCATAGATGCTATTCAGATAACCAACTAGTTCTTTAGTCTGGCTTATAGTTCTGTTAGATAATCCTGACAATAGGCACTACCCCAATATTATTATCTAAAGCATGAGGGGAAGTCTAAATTTGGACCATCCATCCTTCAAAGCATGTGCAGTCACCCACTTAAGCCTGCTAAATCCCCTTTGAAGGAAATGCTCCTGGCATCCGTTATCCAGTAAAATGAACCAACACTAGGGGGCATCCAATGTGGTTCTTCTGATGGACCCAAAGTTCCCTGCTGTTAGTGAAGGGCAGCACAACCACCCTAGCCTCACTCTCACATTTCCTGCCCAGCTGGAGGCTCAATGCTGCAGCTTCTAAAAGAATTCGCTTTGGGGAAGAAAACCTGTGCACTGGAAAGGGACACAGTGCTGATCCCAAATATTCAGTTTCCTATCAACACCAGTCAGCGGAAGACACAGTTGTCTGCAATACCTAGAATCTCATTCCCATGTTCCTCCAAGACCTTCCTCAATGGGAAACAGTGTAGGTACATGTGACTTTCCTCATTCTCACATCATGACCCTACTTAACGGGCTGTGTTGTGGGTTGAGTCCATCCTTGGGTAGGAGGAATTCAATGTTTCTCATGTTCTCTACTTTCCTTCTTTCTCTGTAGGTTTCTCATGCTTCTTGTTGACCTTCAAATACTTTCAGAACTATTAACAATTCAAACATTTTCTGCCTCTAAGACTACATAGCCTCCTAATTTTCAATAAAATAAAACCCTCTTTGAGCCATACTTTTCAACATCAAGCACCTGGGTGTTCTTGTAGGCATGTGGTAGAGGACAGTCCATGCTTTGGTAGGGCATAGCTGAACATTTGGACTGGCTCTTATTCCACTGTGTGAGAAATGACTAGGTGACCTTATCTCTAAATCCAAAGCAAAGAGAAAAGTGGATGGCTCAGAGATAATCACTTTCAATTTCATTGATGGTTAAGAGGCAGTGTCTTTTTGGTGTCTTGGTTTCTGCCTCCTACCAGATCATCCTTTTTTAACATCTATACACAAGACTCAAATCTTTGCTCTGAATACCTGAGGGTGGTCCAGTATCCTGCCTTGTACTTCTGATATCTTTTATAAATCAGTGTTTGCAGGTTGTGTAGTTCACAGCCCTGGCTTCCCAAAATCTTTTCATTTTCATCTTTCTTTGTATTGTCAGAAGTGTTCTATCATAGCAATGTTTTAAATGCCTTATTCAAAAAAACACTAGGGGCCACATACCTCAGCACATCTCTTGAGTGAGTACAGTGTCAGCTATTACTCTTCCTAAATTTCCTTCTCCATCTTCAACCACAGTTCATTTTCCAGCCTTATTAAATCCCACTCTAGTGTTATTTACTGGAAGGTGGCCCTTGCCTGGAGTATCTCTCTCCTACTTCTACTTTCCTATAATCCTAAATACTCTACAAGGAGATTCAGTCAATTTGGCTGTAAAATAGGAAAAATAAAATGGGTTTAAAAATCATGCTGGTGTATTTTTTTTTCTTCTTTATTTTGTATTTAACAAAAAAAGTAACATGAATTTAAAATGAGGAAAAGTTAACAGTAACTATGAACAGGATAAGAATCATAAACATGGCATATCAAGGGTGGTAATGCAAATAAGATTGCTACACATATATTTACTATGTGTTCATCTTTCCCTCTGAATTTTTTTTCCCATCCTTGTATATCCTCATTCAAGGTCCCTTCCCCCTCCCACCACATCTTGACATTTCTCTTCTCTGCAACTCCCCATCCCTTCGCTGGGCAGGGAGCAGACAGTCCTATGGTCCCACTGATCCAATAATGTTTGGATCAGTCAGCTGGTGTATTTATAGATATTTTTTCCTTCTTTTTAACTTTCTTCTCTTAGATTGTGGTTTAATGCTTTTCTTTCTGGCCTAACCCAAGATTCTTCCAAAATTTATTAGTCACTTATTATATATTTTTTGTTGATTTGTCATTACTGGGGGTTAAACATATAGAACAGGCCAAGCCCAACCATGCCCAGCCTTGATTTTGCTCTCTCCCTGCTCCAGCTTCGCCCAGAAGCTAGTATCCAGACTGTGCTATTGGGCCTGATTATATTCCCTTTCAGAAGGCAGAGACACTGGGTAGAGCATGTAACTTCGCCTACCACTAGTCTCTTTTTTCAACACCAGCTGGCAGAAGCAGCAGAAGGTGAGGGAAAAGACATTATTTTCTACTGTCTAGAGCAAACCCTACAGGCCCCAGGGCTCTTTTTTTTAATTATTATTATTACTGTCCTACTTCAGATGAAGCATTTGAGCCAGTGAGTCACAAGGTGCTGGCCCTCAGAGTGTACATTTTCTTCATGTTCCTCGACATTCTGGCAGGGTTGTGCCAGGTGACTGTCCTGGTGCAAAGGCTCTGTCCAAACACTTACCACATACCTGTGGACAGATAAGGATGGAGCACAAAAGTCCTGGCACAAGAATTCAGGAGTAATTTACCCACATAAGTTTGGCAACTGTTTGGAACATCTGCCTCTAAGTTGACACTTTGGACAGTTCCCTCCCCACCCCCTACAACTGCTGGCGTCAGCTTTTCTGTGAAACCTATTGGGTAACTTCTGCTTCCTTTCTGCTACTCTGCCCTCTCCATCCATGGTACATTCTCCTTTCTTAAATGATGATTGTTTTGCTGGAGGAGTCTGACTCATCAAATTTTCAGGAGATCAGCAGCCAAGAACTTATAGAGGAGGGGTTCATGGGAGGAAATCTCTGGCCAAGTCACCTTACCATGAGTATGAGAGGGAAATCAGGTTAGGAAGCCAATTCTAACTAACTAACCTTAACATGTGTGTTCATGAAAGGGAAGTCAGGTTACCTCTATTATTCCTAAAATTTACTTCTATTTTCATGAACATGGTTTCAAGAGTCAGATAATCCCAAGGCTTATTCAAACAACTCAAAAGCTTCTTTTCTGTACCTCTCCATTTACCAGAGACAGCCATTAAGGACCTGGTAGCTTTTCTCTTGAGGTATCCTTTTCATATATCTACACATTATTTTTTTTGTTACATATTTTAATTGTTTTCTACCTACCTTTGGAACTGAGGGGTGAGATTATTCATATGCTCAAACTGTCACAACAGACATATATAACACTCTATTTTCCCTTGCTTCTATTCTCCTATTCATCTAATTGAAGTGAGCCTTCCAGAGTTTAATTAATCAAAACATGCAAATGTATATTTACATATTCATATATTCAAATACACACATGTAAATAGCTACAGTAATGTGTCCCTTGGTAGAAATACATTCTGAGAAAGGCATCATTAGATAGTTCCATAGTGCAGACATCACAGAGTGCCTTACAGATAGTATTTCCTACTATACACCCAGGTTACATGGCTGACAGTGTGGCTCTTGGACTATAACCTATGCAGCACAGTTCTGTTCTCAATAGTGTAGGCAACTGTAATATAAAATGAATGGCACTTATGTATGTCAACATAGCTAAACCTGGAAGAGGGGCAACCACCGTAAGTTATATTAATTTTCAGGTTCATTGTGACTGTATGGGACCATCGTCCAGTAAGGAATGCTATTGACTGCAACATCAGTATGGCAGAGGACAGTTTTTAACCTTTGTTGAAGTTAATACTTGCTTTTCCTTGTTTGTTTCCTTTGCTGTGTATGTTGGAAAGCAATTCTTAGTGTGTCTTTTTCTTTTATCTTATTCTAAGACATGAAAGGGTCCTGCAACTCTATCTTAGTAAAGAAGACTATCTCACAGCCTTTGGGACATAGGAATTGGTGTTCCCCTTACCATCATTGTAGGACTTCACACTTTTTGTTATGATGTTCATCTTCCACTACCTTTGCCTCTCCCTCCTGACACCCCCCCAGTGTGTGTGTGAGAGTATGTATGTGTGTGTGTGTTGTTCCTTACCTTCCTTCTTGTTTGAGACAAGTTCTCTTGTTGACTGGCACTATGTATGGCAAACTAGTTGGCCTGGAAGCTTCCATGGAGATACCAAGTCACCCATCTCTATATCCCATCTCTTTAGGAACACTCAGGGTTACATAAGAATGCCATCATGCTTTTAAATGTGTCCTGGGTATTGGAACTCAAGTCTTTGGGCTTGGCAGGTAAGTGCATTATACACTGAGACATCTCCCCAGCCTCCTTGTTTTGTTAGTGTATTTTCTTCTTTTCAGGACTCTTATCTCGAGTTGGTTCCAGAAAAAAAAGAAACAAGATATTTGACATTTTTGACCAGATAGATGCCTAAAAGCATATTCATTGTACATTGCTGTGTTCTGAATACTTCTTTCAACTCCTGCATTTACGTGTTAAGCTCTGATCCCTTCTCTTCCCCAGTGGGATAACGTTAGGAGCCAGGACTTCTGGGGAATCTCTAAGAAGACCCATAGAACTGACTTGCCCCTTCTACTGTCTGAGGACATGACCAGGATTTTCCATGTATAAACCAGAACGTAGGGCCTATAGTAGATGGTGACATTACTGGACCATCAACTTCATCTTCCAGCCTCTAGTGTGGGCCAAAGAGAGACAAGTTACCGGTGTTTATGAGCCATTCTGCACATGGTGTTCTGTGATAACACAAACAAAGTAAGGACTGTGCACCACTCTAACTGACATATGGAGTGCATTGAACAGCAGAAATTACTAGCTGCTCTCAGCAGTGTGCATAGTAATTCTTAGTGAGAATGTCTTTTTAATGCCCCATGCACAAAGTCTTTTCATTCTAGATCCTTTGCAGAGAGACTGCACTCATCTTTCCAAAGAAATCTGTGCTAATTTTACTTCTTCTTGATATATGTAGTTCAAGTGTTAAAAATTCTATTTATTAATGATTAGGTATTAAATGTTAGATAGATATTTTTCTCTAGAAACTGACATCTTCCATTCTGGGAATATTTTTAAAATAAAGAAGTACTACTATTACATTTTTTCTGTGAGTGGGTGTTTTGCCCACATACATATCTGTGCATTGTGTGTGTTTATTATCCACAGAGACCATGGATGGAGTTAGGAACAGTTGTGAACTACCCTGTGTGTCCTGAGAATTGAACTTAGTCCTCCTGAAAGAACAGCCAGTGCTCTTAACTACTGAGCCATCTCTCCAGTCCCAAGTTTTCAAATTTTCATTTTATATTTTTCATTCTTTTCTCAATTTTCTCCTTCTTAAATTGATATTAGACATTTTAGATTTCCATGACTGAAGCTTAGTATTATTTTCTTAAGCTATGTGTTGTTTGAATTGTCTTATATTTTGCTTACTATTTTTTCTATTTACTAGAAACTTTCTGTAATTTCATCTTTTAAAACTTTGAATATGTTTTGTCATTCTTACTGGTCACATCCTCTGAGTTCAAGAATATTTTTATGGTTTTAGAATATGTTTTTGCTTCCTTTTTGGTTGATGGGTATTTTGTCTTATTGATACAAGTATTACATACAGACTTATAGTTTTGCATTTAACTATGTTAAAGGCCTCTCTGAGTTATTGAACCATACGTGGATGGCTCATATTTAAGTGTGCCACTGACTCATATTAAATGGATCACCCAACAAAGGTGATTGTAAGCCTGAGTTCATACCTCAGACTCCTCAGCTATGGATTTCATGGTAGAAAATATTGCCTGCTTTTATCTTAGAAAATTGCTAATATTTTTATTTAGAGCTTCATTGGATGGGACTTTTCTGGGTTCTCTGAAAGAAGACACCAATTCAAAACCAACAGCATGATGGAGAGAAGGGGTGAGGGCCTGACAAGATAAGACACAAAAGTGTCACACAAGTGACTCTAGCAGAATCTGCAGGGAGATTGGTCCATCAATGCCTGCTGCTGATCTGGAAGAGTGGCTAGCCTCTTCCTAGCCAGCTTGGACAGTGACTAGCCAAAGATGAATCCAATATCCATTGAATGTGTGACATCTCAGGAAGAGTAACCTTGGACCACTGGATTTTCATAGCAGAGCCAGAAACCTAAAGGAACTGAGACACAGCTATTCAAATGTACAGCTAGGTGTTCCCTGAAAGGAGATCTGGGCAGTGGATCTCTTTGGAGCCACTATGGAGCCAGCCAAAACCTCCAAGTTCCTTCATTCCTTCTTTCTGAGGATATGGCATTGTTCTTAGATAGGAAGGTGCTGTAGACTTTCCCATTACATAATCATTTATAGGATGGGTATCCCATAGTTAGGTCTGTCAGCTATTGCACAAAGCAAAATTCCATTAATTGGTTCCTTCCAAAGGATAAACCATCAGAGTGTGATTTAGTCCTAAACAAAGATGGAGTTTAAGCCTGCTTCTTCTCTTCCTTTTTCCCTTCCTACCTTCCTTTCTTCCTTCCTCCCTTCCTTCCTTCTTTCTTTCCTTCTTTCCTTTTTTCCTCTTTATCCTGTTTTATTAATCTGTGAGTTTTCACATTCCCAGAAGAACCACTTTGTTACTGCTTTGTAGAGACGCAGATGGCATAAATCAGCCTTCCTGCCCAGCTTTTCCACAGCTCAGCATCCTTTAGTTACTCCACCTCATCAGTCATCCATCTCTCTTGTAGCTTCTAACATGTTGCTGTATTTATATCCTCCAGGTCTCCTTGTCCCTGAATATATGTACCTACAACACTCTATTTCTTTTCTCTTTACTGTTTGGGTACCTGAGGAGATGTGTGAATGTATGCTTCCTATTTAACTAGATTTTCTGTTTAAAGAGACATCGCTTGTAATGGTCCAATAACTGTAAAAATTCCTTGGTACAAATTAGTAAAGTCACAAAGACATGCAAAAACAGAAAGGTTTTATGGGGTAGCCCTTTGAACAGATCAGTGAGTATGCTATCCATCTGGGCCTCAAGTAATTGTCAAATGGAAAGCAAGCAGAGGACTGTATGACATTAAATATATCAGTTGTTTGGTTTGTAGTAAATAGCTACTAAATTTAATTCTTTGTTCCTTTGAAGCCACGGATGAACATGACTTAAAATTAAAACATGGCGAAGTGACAAAGATCTTAGACATTCTTCTACCACCTCCCATCTCTTAGTCTGAGCTAAGAACTTACCAGAGGCACTGCCTGAAAACCCACTGACAATACTGGTTGGCGGCCAACCAGGTATGTGATGTTAACTCTTCTTTCTCATCTCCAATTCCAATCCCCAGGCTTACTCCCTGCTTTATAGCAGAGCATCCTTTATTGTCTCTCTTTCCTCTTTGCACTCTTTCCCATGTGCTACACAAATTCCGGAGGCATATCCATCTTTTTTTTCCTCCTGTGGATCTCTCAACCCACCCTTTACTAGCCCATTCACATTCCTAAATGTCAGCTTCCAATACTAGGAAACAAGTTTTATAGGGGACGCCCAGTCAAATATGGAAGAATCTCATAATTACTTCCTATCAGGAAATGCAGAGCCACCACAGTCTTTTAGGAACCAGAGAAAGAAGCAGAAACCAAGGAATGCAACAAACACCCCCAAGACATAAGAGCAGATATCAGCACCTAGAATAAAATCATTCCAAACTCAGATGCCTAGATGTCATCATTAAAAAATGAATAACATCCAAGGCAATATGCCTCCAATAAAGCCCAGCAAGCCTATTAATAGTCCATAAGAAGTGCAATATAGCCAAAGCACAAGTCAAGAAGGACTTCAGAGTAGCTAATAAAAAATGTGCTCAAGATTCTTTTTTTTTAATTAACAAAGTCACATTTTCTATTCGTGTATATCCTTATTCAAGGTCCCTTCTCCATCACACCCCCTACAGTCACTCTCTCTTCTCCACATCTCCCCATCTCCTCTCTAGCATGGGTAGGAGGATCCCAAGGTCCCAATATTGCTCAGTTCAGCCTCCACTCCTGACAGATCCAGTTTTCTCCCCCCAACATGGAGACTGATTTGGGTGTTCCTATAGAGGGAGTGGGATACAAGGTGTCAGTCCAAGGTGTTTCAGAGTGCTCAAAGTTCTTAAAGAAGATGTGATTATATCCATTAGTGAAATCTGTGAAAACACGAACAGTGGAATAAAATAATAAAGAAAATAGTTGAAGAAATGAGAACAGGAATTGAAGCATTAAGGAAACCCTAAACTTAGGTTAAAACTGAAAATGAAAAATCTAGGTCATTGAACAGGAACCTCTGAGGCAAGCCTCACAAATAGAATATAAGAGGTGGAAAGAGAGCATCAGGCACTAAATATCTCAGTCACAATCTCACTAAATATCTCACTAAAGAAATAAATATCTCAGTCAAAGAAAATGTTAAATCTGAAAAACTCCAGGATTAAGATATTCAGCAAATCATGGAAAGTAGAAAAACACCAAACTGAAGAGTAATAGAAATAGAGGAAGAAGAGGAGGAGGAGGAGGAGGAGGAGGAGGAGGAGGAGGAGGAGGAAGAAGAAGAAGAAGAAGAAGAAGAAGAAGAAGAAGAAGAAGAAGAAGAAGAAGAAGAGAAACCCAGGTCAAAGGTGCAAACAGTATTTTCAACAAACTCAGAAAAGAAAAACGTTTTTAATCTGAAGAAGGAGATGCTTATCAAGGTACAAGAGGCATACAGAAACCAAATAAAATGGATCATGAAAGAAAGTCCTCTTGGCACATGATATTCAAAACACTAAATGTACAGAAGAAAGAAAAACAGTAAATGCTGCAAAGGAAAAAGAATGAATAACATATAATAAAACACCCATTGGCATAACACTTAGTTTCCCATTGGAGACACTCAGAGCCAGAAGGGCCTGGACAGATGTTTTATTAACTCCAAACGACCACAGATGTGTGTGTGTGTGTGTGTGTGTGTAGCCTAGACCACTATACCCAGAAAAAATATCAGTCACAATAGATGGAGAAAGAAAATTTATGATAAAATTAAATTTATTCAGCTCTACAGAAACTGTAAAAAGGGAAATGTTAATCAGAAGAGGCTAACTACATATAATAAAACACAATGATAATAATATTCTTAGACCAGGAAATCAAAAGAAGGGGAAAACCCCACCTAAACAACAAACTAACAGGAATCAGCATACATTATTACTTAATACCTCTCAACAACATTGATGGTATCAATTTCCCAACAAAAAGAACACAGACTAACAAATTGGATATGAACAAGAGCCATCCTTCTGCTTCATCCAAGAAACTTAAGAATAGGCATTCCTTCAGATAACAGGAAAGAAAAAGACATTCCAAGAAAATGGACACAGAAAGCAATCTGATGGTGCCACATTTTAATATCTGACAAAACAGATAAATCTAGTAGAGATAGAGAAAGACATTACATACTCATAAAAAAATCAATCAAGAAGATATTGCAAATTGAAGCTTTTATACACCCAAAACAGTTCAGCCACATTCAGAAAGGTAATACTACTACAGCTAAAATCACATAATGACCCTCACAGATACTGGGTGACTTAAATACCATACTCTCTCCAATAGATAGATCATGCAGACAAAAATTAAACAGAGAAATTTTGGAACTAACGTCATAAAATAAATGGACCTAGCAGATATTTACAAAACATTTCATCTAAACACAAAATATGTCTTCTCCACAGTACCTCATGAAACTTTCTTCAAGATTGTGCATACATGGGCAGAAAGCAGTGTCAACAAATAAATGAAAGTTGAAATAACACCTTGCAAAATACCTGTCCACCATAAATTAAAGTTTGATATGAACAACAGCAACAACAGAAGGCTTACAAACTCATGGAAATTAAACAATCTACTACTGAATAAAAAATGAGTCAAGACAGAAATTGAAAATGTTTTAGAACAGAATAAAAAATGAAAGCTATATACCTAAACCTAAGGGATAGAATGAAGGCAGTATGTTCAAAAAGGTATGTTCATAGCACTAAGTGCCTACATAAAAAGATTTGGAAATATCTTAGACTAATGTTTTAACATCACACCATAAAACCTGGGCAAAAAGAAGAAGTAACACCTGAAAGGCATAAAGCACAAAAGTAATAAAATTCATAAAAATCAATAAAATAAAAACAACCACAAATACAAAGAATCAATGAATGAATGGAAGAGTTGGTTCTTTGAGAAAATCAATAAGATTGATAGACCCTTAGTCAAATTACTAAAAGATGGAGAGGAAATGTTGAAATTAATAAAATTATAGATGGAAAGGGGGACATAACAACAGATACTAAGGAATTCCACAGAATCATAAAAACATTCCTTAAAAATCTGTACCCTACAAAATTGTAAAACCTTAAAAAGTATAATTTTATTGCTATGTACTATCTAACAAAGTTACAATAATGCCAGAGAAGTTATTGAAATAGGCTTTTAATCTCTAGTGAAATAGAAGCAGTAGCTGAATCCCCACCCCCCAAAAATGCCCAGATCAGATGGATTCAACAAAGAATTTGACCAGACTTCCAAGGAAAAAATAATGTCAATATGTCTCAAACTACTTTTCACATAATAGAAACAGGAGGAACATTGCCTAATTCATTTTAAAAGGTCACAATTAACCTGGAACACCAACCACGTAAGCACCCAACAAAAAAGAGAATTATAGACCAATTTCTTTTATGAATATAGACACAAAAATTTTCAATAAAATACCTGCAAATTGAATCTAAGAACATCCATCATGATCAAATAGTCTTCACTTCAGAGAGTCAGGGACAGCTCAACATACCTAAATCAAAAATGAAATCCACCATATAAACAAACTGAAAGACAAATTCACATGATTATCTCATGAGACACAGAAAAGGCTTTTGACAAAATACAACACCCATTTTTGATAAAATTTCTGTAGATATTGGAGAGGTATGAGGCATACCTCAACATAGTAAAGTCAATATTCAGCAAAACTTAGTCAACATCAGCTTAGATGAAGAGAAACCCAAAATATTTTTTTACTAAAGTCAGGAACAAATAAAGGCTGTTCACTCTTCATGCCTATTCAATATGGCACTTGAAATCTTAGCTCAATAAGACAACAGAAGGGGATCAAGGAGATACAGTTTAGAAGATAAGAAGTAAAAGTTTTTTAATTTGCAAATGATGTCCATGAGTGACCCTAAAATCTCCACCAAGAAACTCCTATAGCTGACAAACACTTTCAGTAAAGTAGCTGGTTACAGAATTAGCTCACAAGTATTGGTAGCCTTCCTATATACAAATGACAAACGTATTGAGAAAAAAGTCAGGGAAACAACACCTTTCATAATAATGGCGAAAATAAAAAATACCTTGGAGTAACTCTAACCAAGCAATTGAAACAAAATTTATAATAAAATTTAAGACATTAATGAAAGAAATTAAAGAAGCTATGACAGGACAGAAAGATCTCCCATGCTAACTGACCGATAAAAATGGCCATCCTACCAAGAAAAATCTACAGATTCAATGCAATCCCCTTCACAGTTCTTTACCAAAATTAAGAGATTAATTTGCAGATTCATATGGAAAATGTATTTTTGTTTTTACTCCTTGTGGGCTTGCCACACAGCTCCCAAAAAAGTACACAGAGACTTATTCTTGCTTTTGAATGCCCAGCCTTAGCTTGGATTGTTTCTTGACAGCTTTTCTAACTTAAATTATCCAGAACTATATTTTGCCTTCAGGATTTTTACCTTTCTTTATTCTATATATCTTTCTTTCCTTCTTACTCCGTGGCTGGTTTTGTAGCTAAGTGGTTACCTTTGGCATTCTCCTCTCCTCCTTTTATTGTTCCCCATCCTCTCTTTCTTAGATTTCTCTTTCTATTTATTTTCCCTGAATGCCTGTTTCTCTCTCCTGCCTAGCTGTTGGCCATTCTGCCCTTTATTAGATCCATTTGGTGTTTTAAACAGGCAAAGTAACACAGCTTTACAGAGTTAAATGCAACATAAAAAACTGCAACACATCTTTGCATCATTAAACAAATATTCCACAGCACAAATAAATATAACACATCTTAAAGTAATATTTGACAACACAAAAAACTAATTCTGAATAATTTAGGAACTTCTGTAGTTATCATTATTCCCAATCTCAAATTGTAGTACAGGGCTGTAGTAATAAAACAGTATGGTATTGATAGAAAAGTATATTGTTCAATGGAATCACAAAGACCCAGATATAAATCCACATACTATTGGACATTCAATTTTTGAAAAATAAAGAATCCAGAAATACACATTGGAAAAAAACTACAGCATCTTTAACAAATTGTTCTGGTCAAACTGCATATAGAAGAATACATATGGATTCATATTTATCACCCTGCACAAAACCAAACTACTAATGGGTCAATTTCAATACATTAGAAAAACTTCAATGCAACCTGAGGGCCCTTTTATGAGCCCCAAGTGTGACACTATTCTACATTGATTTTCCAAAAGAGTATGTGTTGACAATCCTGCCTTCTGAACTCATATAGTTCCCAGCACCAATCACTGAGGCATGAAAAGTGTCATTATTCTGAGTTACATATTCTGCCAAAGGTCAATGCTTTGCAATTTATGATGTATTCTAAAACTTCTGAAGATATGAAATTAAAATTCCTTGTATTTATATGACTTTAATAAGTTGTATGCTATATCCTGTTTCTATTACAGAATGGGGTACAAAGTCCATCCTTGTGGCCCATTTAGTTTAAATGTCCTCTCCCATGTTCCTGGATTGGTAGGATCAACATAGTAAAAATGGCAATTCTACCAAAGGCAATCTACAGATTCAATGCACAGCCTATCAAAATCCCAACACAATATTTTTTAGACCTTGAAAGAACAATACTCAATTTCATTTGGAATAACAGGAAAGCCAGGATTGCCAAAACAATTTTACTCAACAAAAGAACCTCAGGAGGTATCACCATCCCTGACTTCAAGCTATACTATAGAGCTACAGTAATAAAAACAGCCTGGTACTGGCATAAAAACAGA